>JASDQU010243626.1:22977-52095 GCA_032191745.1 Picea mariana
TGCTGATATATGTTGCTGATATGTGCTCACATCTAATTGGTTATAAATGACAACAATGGGTAATGAATAAATGTTGAATGCTAATTGATGAGTTTTTGTGCAAGAGGGAAGTTTTGGGAAAAAGAACCCCACACTCATTCACCCCCCCCCTCTAAGTGTGGTAGGTGTGTCCAACAACCTTCACTTATTTTCTTCCTTATTTAACTTGCTTCAAATCATTTTCCTTTAATTAATGAATGTATTTGAAGGATTGGATGTAGTTATTCTATATATTTCAAATTAAGTCATTATTTTTCTATGGTTTACGGTCCCTATTTAGTTATTTGTTTACCACTTGTTCCACTCTCAGGTGTTGATTATATGAATGCTTACATATATTGATATGGATTGGATCATTATATTGTTTTTCATCTATCTCAATCCTTTCAGAGTGGGAAAAATTTGAGGAATCAGCTTGCAGGGCCATTTTAGTGGCAGGTCCCAGTTTGGAAAATTGGGGTCTGAAACCTTCCGAGGCCATTTAAGGAATCAAACAAAAAATTTCAGGGTCAAAACTTTCCCTACATAATTCAGACCCCGTGACACTGTTCTATACATTGAGACCTTTCCAACGATGCAAAAATCACGTCAATTAGAGCTCTATGAAAAATTTATGCCTCTCGCAAGTTGACCACCATGGTACGAGACGATGCCGCGTCAACTCTCATTACTCATGCATATGTGGATAACCACATATGTAATTTCAATATGATTCTATAAGGTCTAAAATGCTATCACAATTGATGGTTGAGGAAGTAAAAAACCTACCCCTAGATGGATATCGATCTATGTTAAATATTGTCCCATTAGGAAGAGAAGGGGTTCCATTCTTTTGCATTGAATCTTGTTCCATAGTTGAGAAAAACATCTAAGAGTGGTATTTTGTGAGCATAACAAAGGAGGGGATATTTTTTATCATCCATATAGGCCACAAGTCAAAGGTAAACTCCATAGGGAGTGCCTCTTTCTTTGTACTTGCATCATTTCTATACCAGAGAAGATAGAGAAGAGAAACCTCACCTTCTAGTTGGGTTTTATCCCGTATTGGGTTTCCCAGGTCATATCTCATGTTAATTTGTTGACGATGTGATTGTATTTTGCTGCTCTCTATTTTACGCATTTCGTCTATTTCATGCATAAGCAAAAAACCAGTAACTAAATATTCTAGAGATCTAAAGGAAAAATAACCTTAATAGTAAATATTTCAGTATTTTATTAGATTTGTTGTGAAAAATTGTTCAAGTGGAATATCCACGACAGTTTATAGATAATCTATTGTTTGAATAAGTGAATTTAAAATCTGAGTGAGAAAGTGGAGTACCATCTCTTTAAAAATGGAGAGGAGATTTTAAAAAATATTGTAAGAATACCCTATGAGGTTGACTCTTGTCCTTAACAGGAAAAGAGATCAATAATTTATTATATAAATAAAGGAAATTAAATAAAGCAATATCATACACCAATTTGATGTTTAACTAAGTTGTGACTTTAAAATTATATCATCATCATCATCATTATAAGTAATACAATGATTTAGATAATTATAATTATTGTTGAGAAATTTAAAGTACGTGAAGATGATGATTAACATCCACTTAGACCAATTGGTCTATTGAACCTTAAGAAGGTAAGATATTACTTCTATTTCTTTAAAATTGTATTTTTGTGATAAAAAAACATTGAGAGATGCATTCCAAGATCACCATGTTGGAGTTACTTCACACACAGCTAGGATTTATTTTTACTAAGGTTTTTCCTTTCTTTTTAGTCATTATTATTCATTATCTAGTCTCCTATATTTTAGGGGAGAATATTCCACTTGGAGAATATTCTTTTCAGTTGACACTTCAGTTTGACTAGTTGAGTTGAGTCTAGATGCTGCATTGGTTTTGTCACCATGAAACATTGGGATCATCACCATGCTAATGCACACTTTCCTTGGGATCATCACCATACTAGTACATTACCCTTGATTCCTTGATCTACTCTTCACTACACTCTGTTTAGTCAATTAATTGAAGATTAGTTGACTAGTTAACTCAGTTAAGTGACAGTTCACTCCTGTAACTTTCTAAGAGACTAAACTAGGTGGTAGTTCACTCCCGTAACTACTGGTGTGTGTACAAGTCACTCTAGAACACCACTATGGTGCATTGGTTCTCCTCTAGTGCACATTCATTGAGTTATACAGAGTACATCATGTGTAAATTATTCATTATTCATTACTGTTAATGAGAATTATTCCATTCTTTCTCTCTTGCTTCTTCTTTCTCAATTTCTCTCTGCAAATGTGTGTGGTATTTTCTAGATAGATATATTTTGTGCAGGTTCAACACATTTACATGGTATCAGATCCGAGAGACTGCTAAGAAAAATCCACCAAATGTTTTTGCAGTTACAAAAGATCGAAGATAACGGAAAGATAGATTTCCCAAAATAATTCATTCTTACACCTTACAACTACTTTTCATGGAAGGATAAAATAGTCATACTTCTCTGAATCATAGGATTGTATAGGTTAACCTTGAATATAAACAAAAAACCGATATCAGCCATAGAAAAATCCAAGTATTTAAATCGAATGGATGAAGCATTCAGGACAATTTGCAGTCTTATTTCTCCCGATCTCCTTTTTCACATATCTTCCTGTAAGACTCCCAATAAAGCCTGGACCACCTTGGAAGGGCTCTTTAGAAAAAATGATGAGATGAGGGGACACATGCTGGAGGTGGAATTTCTCACATTGGATCCAAAAATATTTCTTTACAAAATTCAAGGATTTATTGTCGCAACTCAAAGCTTTCGGGGTTGATAAATCTAAGGAGGAGAAACAAATGGTTCTCACCATTCTCTCCAAACTTGGTCCTGAATTCTCTGTGTTCGTGTCCACATTCCATTCAGTCAAATTCACTTCCGTAGCAACCTAGAAGAAGCCTTCTCTTGAGGACTTAATCGAATCCCTAACACAAGAGAAAACCAAGCTCATCAACATGGGAAAACTCAAAGGACCAAAGTCACATGCACTTACTGTGAAAGATAGCAGCCATCAATATCATAAATATAAAGATAAAGGAAAAATGAAATCTCATGCAAATCCGAAGAAGGAAGGGTACTCAAAACCCTTCATCAATGCCTCTAGATCTAAAGGGGAAAAGGGGAGAAAATGGGAGAAATGCACATACTGCCACAAAGGATTCCATCTAGAATCTGCATGCATTCATAAAAAAATAGATATAATGACTCAAATACTTCATAAAAATAACCTTGGATATCACATTCCCGAGGGTGCCAAGAAGAAGAAGCTAGAAGATCATAATCCCAAGAAATGAAATTCTAGCCATGCCTTGATTGCCATCAACTAGTCTATGAATGCTTGGATCATAGATTTAGGAGCATCACATCACATGGCTTCATCAAAATCATTATGTTCTTCATTGGATGCATGAAAATGTACTCCTATTCTGATGGGGGACAACTCTTCAGTCAAAGTCACCGACAAAGGAAGGATTGAACTCACCAACGAAAGCTTCGAGAATGTGTTGCACGTTACCAAAATTTTCGTCAACCTTCTCTCCATGTATCTGATGATGAATTTCAGCACCGCAAAGAAAGTCACATTCACACCAAATTTCGTGGACATCTATGACATGCAAACCAACTCCATGGTTTCTACCAGTGAGGTAAATCATCAATCTAGATTGATACATTTTCTTAATTTATTGAACCAATCTCTGCTTTACTTCTTACTCATACTGATGAAAGTAGTAGGATATGGCATGAAAGGTTTGGACATTTGAAGTTCAGATACATGCAACATCTTAGAAAGAAAATATTTGTTGATGGTCTACTAGACATCCATTTCTCCAAGGGAGTATGTGATGGATGTGTTCTTAGAAAACACACTCAAGATAAATTCGACAAAGGAAAGTCTCTGAGAGCTTCCATGCCTTTATATCTGATCCACATTGACCTTATGGGTCCTTTTCCACATCCATCTATCAACAAAGCAAGGTTTTTTCTCATTTTTGTTGATGATTTCTCACGTTTTACATGGATTTACTTTCTAATGCAAAAATCCGAGGTCTTTCAACACCTCAAATATTTCAAAGATCTGGTTGCGAAACATTCCGGAAAGAAAATCAAAGTCCTATGAACTAATAATGAGGTATATTATGTCAATCATGAGATTCATAATCTTTTCCATGAGGTAGAGATTCAATTGCAACACACAGTTCCCTATATTCCACAACAAAATAGAGTTGTTAAGAAGAAAAACAGATCTCTAAAGGAGATGGCATCTTGCATGATGCATGCAAATTCACTACCATAGAGAGTATGGGCCAAAGAACTTAATTGTGAAACATACATCCAAAACATATCTCCTCATATATCTGTCAAGGATAAGACCCCTACGAGGGTTGGAGTGGCCTCAAACCGGAAGTGACCCACTTTCGTATTTTTGCTTCACGTGCATGGGCCCAGATTCCATCTGAAAAAGAGGAAGGCACTTCATCCAAAGAGAACTAAGTGTATTTTTGTTGAATACCCCAAAGGTGTGAAGGGATATAGACTTATTGATATTTCCTCAGACTGGCTCATCATTGATCGAAGTGTCCAATTTGAGGAAAGTGTCTCGCATGTACCTCAACAGCCACATGCAGACACCTTCATTCTTCTACCTGTCCGAGATGATGAACATGCACATGTCGAATCTTATTTAGATGAGAGTTATGATTCATAGGACTCAAATTATTCAGATACAGATTCAGTACAATCAGATGCAGAGTCAGAGCATCCATAGGCAGTTGCAGAGCCAGAGAAAAGGCCCAAGTGGGCACAAACTACTCTTCAGAATGTAGGGAATCTTGTTGGTGATCCAGCCTATATTAGGAGGACTCAATTTGATTTTGAGGAGCCTCCTATTGCAATCACTCCCACTGAACCATTTACCTCTAGGTATATTTTATCGGTTCAGTCTTCAGATCCACAATCTTATGGAGAGGCTACTGGAAATCCCTTTTGGGAATCCACCATGTAGGAGGAGTGCAAATCCCTCCTTGAGAACTAGACTTGGGATATGGTTCCCATTCTTTCTGGGAGGAAACTTGTCAGATACAGATGAGTCTACAGGACCAAGAGCATAACCGATGGACATATTAGCAGATACAAAGCTAGGCTTGTTTTCAAAGGCTTTCAATAGGTGCATGAAATTGACTATGATGAGACCTTCTCTCCAATAGAGAATATGGATTCCATATGATTGAAACTTTCCATTGTGGCAGCCAAGGGATGGGAATTCCATCAGATGGACATGAAGAATGAATTTCTTCATGGAGATCTCTCTGAGGAGATCTATATGGAGTAGCCCTAGGGATTTATGCAGGACTCATATTTTGTCTGTCAACTGAAGAAGTCCCTTTATGGCCTCAAGCAGGCTCCGAGGGCATGGTATTCCAATATGGATCCCTACTTGTTGTCATAGAACTTTGTACATTGTAAATCAGACCCAAATGTCTACATGCTCAGGATGACTGATTCACTTCTACTCTTAGTTCTGTATGTTGATGATTTGTTGATCACCAGTTGCTCGACTTCAGTGATTGCTGCAGTCAATAGGATTCTACATGACATTTTTTTGATGATGGACATGGGTCCACCACACTTCTTCCTTGGACTCGATATCAGTCGGGATGCATCAGAAATCAAAATGTCTTAGGCCAAGTATGCACGTGATCTCCTTGAGAGATTTCACATGACAGACTACAAGTCTGCTCTGACTCCTTTCCTATCAGGGGTCAAACTTGAGGATGATGAGAACACTCCGTTGGTTAATAGCACACTATACAAACAACTAGTGGGGAGCTTGTTGTATCTCACACACTCTAGACTAGACCTCTCCTATGCAGTTGGCATAGTTTCCAGGTTCATGCAGGAGTTGCATGAGTTACATTGGAAGGCTGCAAAGCGTATCCTTCAATATGTACATGGCACCATCACCTTTGGGATTCATTATGCAGCAAAATCTACATTAGATCTCATCGGGTTCACTGATTTTGACTGGGCTGAGATAACATTGATCGCAAGTCCACATCTGGGTACTCACTCTGTCTTGGTTTCAGGCCTATCTATTGGTCGATCAAGAAGCAAGATACCATTGCTCTATCTTCAACTGAGGCAGAGTACATGCGGGTATTTAACATAACCATTCAGGCTATGTGGCTACAACATTTTCTCACTGAGTTGGGCATTCAATTTCATCAGCTGATCGTCATCTGGTGTGACAACCTGAGCACTTTGAAGCTCTAGAGATATCCAATTCATAGGCAGTGAACGAAGCACATCGAGACATCGAGATCCACATGCACTAAATTCGAGACTTAGTAGATGATGGGATCATCGACCTACAGTTCTGTCCTTCATTCAAACAAATGGAAATCATCTTCACTAAGACCTTCACTAAGAAGAAGTTCCATTCTCTGTGAAGTCATCTTGGAGTGAAGGAAATAGTTTCCTAGCAACTGTAGCTCTTCTTTTTACATACATTGTACCTTGANGTGTGTGGGTTACCATGAGGTTTTCCCTCTTTCCTCACTTTATTTCAGTGTATCATTTGTATTTGGGTACCTAACATGGCCTCGTTTCTGGGACCCATTCTTTATTTTCATCATAGTGATGTTCAGGGGGGGTGTTGAAGTTACTTCACACACACCTAGGATTTATTTTTCCTAAGGTTTTTCCTTGTTTTTTAGTCACTATTAGTCATCATCCAGTTTCCTATATTTTAGGGGAGAATATTCCACATAGAGAATATTCTCTTCATTTGACACTTCAGCTTGACTAGTTGAGTTGAGTCTAGATGTTGCATTGGTTTTGTCACCATGCAACATTGGGATCATCACCATGATAATGCATACTTTCCTTTGGATCATCAACATACTAGTGCATTACCCTTGATTCTGTGATATACTCCTCACTAAACTCTATTCAATCAATTAATTGAAGACTGGTTGACTAGTTAACTCAGCTAGGTGGTATTTCACTCCCATAATTGCCTGAGAGAATAGAATAGGTGGTATTTCACTCTCGTAAATGATGGTGTGTGTCCAGATCACTCTAGAACACCACTATGGTGCATTGTTTCTCCTTCATTGTGCATTCATTGAGTTATACAAAGTATATCATGTGTAAATTATTCATTATTCATTACAATTAATGAGAATTATTCCATTCGTTCTCTCTTGCTTCTTCTTTCTTAATTTCTCTCTGCAAATGTGTGTGGTATTTTCTAGCTAGATCTATTCTATGCAGGTTCAACACATTTACACACCATAGTTTTGATAACTTAGGAGGTTAGGAAGGTCTGCATTGTGGAAACTATTTTTAAATTGGGATCTAATTTGGGAATAGGTAGGGCAGTCGAAGCGTAAGTTGTTTTTTTCATATTCAGCCTTCTTAGTGTCACAAATGTGGCATATTCTTTCATCCCACAGTATTTTTGGAATTTTCCAACATCCAGTGCCACTATGTATCTCATGAGAGTTTGTTCTTATTTTAGCAATGTTTTCTTCTTTTCATTTCTCAAAACTGAGAGGTACTTTTGATCTTCTAAATTAGGGTTGACCACCTCCTTATAGTATCTTAGTTTCCTTTTATCCTCTAATTATTTATCAGACCACATATTCTACTTAAATTTTTAAGTGATTATATTTGTAATATTATTGGTATTCTGCATGATGGATTATTCTTGTATTCCCCAATGATTTAGCCAATATTTGGCATATTTATGCCATCCCTTCTTGAGTTGTTGCTGCTTTTGGCTAGAGTTTGAATAAATTTTGGAGAGCCTCTTGTTGTCCATGTTTTTTATCTTGTTCTTGTAAGTTATATATCTAATCATAGCAATTCTATCGATGGGGGAAATGATTGATTCTATGAGGACGATAGGATAGGGTGTATTTCCCTTAATTTTGATATTATAAGGTATAAAATTCTTTTGGATCTGTTCTATCTTTCTCCAGGATTCTCTAGAGATACCGCAATGCAAAAATTCACATCCATATAAAATAACCAAAGTGATGAGAGAGTGAAAGATGATTTTTTTCTTATCCTAAAGACAAAGGTCTATTGATTTAATATTGTTTTCAATCCCATACTAATATTTCCACCCTTCATTTATCTTTTTCTCAATGCTATAGTTCCAATTGAGCTTGTGGTGAATATTGATTCCAAGATATTTGTATGAAGGCACTTCCTCCAAGATATTGTTTTCATATACAAACGTATCATGGGTGATATTTTTGGATTTAATTATCATAACCTTTGTTTTTTCAGTGTTCACAGCTATGCCCATACTAGAGAAAAAGTCCTTAAGGATTATAAGTTTCTTACCTAGTTCATAGGGACTCTTCGCCATAAGAATAATATCATCAACATAAATAATAAGGATGGTGATTATACTAATGAGAGTTGGGCCAACACAACCTGCATCCTCCAAATAATATTCTAAATTATCAATATAGATGCTAAAAAGGGTAGGGGATAGGGGGAAACCTTGCTTGACTCCTATATTGTAGTTAATTTCTTCCGACCAACCCCCAATGTTCTTAAACTTGGAAATAAATTTCTCATAAATCCTTACTGCAACAACTCTTAACTCAAAAGGAACTTTAACCTCTTCTAACCTATTCCAAAGGTTAGTCCTGGGCACAATGTCAAAAGATTTTCTAAAATAAATGAAACAATAAAGGAGATTGGTTTTATAATTATGACACTCCTCTGCAATGATCCTAAACGTAACAAGGTGGCCCATAGTTGAATGGTAGTTGATAAACCTGCCTTGTCCTTTAGATCTTTTTCATTTTCTTTTTAGCCATGTACCAATCTTCTTTTCTAAAATACTTCCATACAACTTAGCTAAAATGGGGCTAATCATAATGGTCCTATAATTAGAGGGATTTCCTTTATCCCCACTTTTAAAAATAGGTACAATAAGATTTTGAGTCTAAGGTTTTGGGAAACCTTGTTGGGTAGCTAAATTGAAGAGCTTATATATGTGAGGGATGAGGGTAGGTCCTCCAATTTGTAATATTTAAGCTTGGTAACCTTCAATGTCCTTAGATTTTTCTTTTTGAGAGTCGCTTAACCCCAAAATTAATGTATTCTATAGAAAAAAAAATCATCCTTTGTAGAACTATTTGGAATGTTGTCCATGAAATTAGGGGATTCATAAATCTTTTTAAGGTAGAAATTACAATCCTTCAAGCGAATCTTATTATTTTCTTTAGTTTTACGAGTTAGAAGTTGCCTCCAAAATTTCTTTGGACCTATCTTAAATAGGTGCAAAACATTCTCTTGATTTCTATTTATATAGTCTTTTTTCCCTTTTAATTAATGTTTTGTATCTATTTATCTTATTATATTTTAATGATGCATTTGAAGCATCCCTAATGGATTTTCCAACAATTTTACATTCATTATTGTACCAAGGGTTAGTTGTACTATTTTTATTTTTACGTAGCACCTCAATAGAGAATTTGTTAGTGGAAGTAGAGAGGATTGTTGTAAAATTTTGATAATCAACTTCCATATTATTTTGATACGTTAAGATATTTAAGGAATTACCTAAGTCATTTAAGAAAAGATAAACTTTTTGTTTGTCAAAAAGTAAGTGCCTTTGGTTATTAGAGTGTTCTTCAATGGATTTTTTGTGCATGGAAAATTTTAGAGTTAGGTTTACAGGTCTATTATGAGAGTCAGGTTTGTGGTCATATAAAATATAAAATTTTATTGTTTGTTTGTATATGGGGATATTTGATATTACATAATCAACGACACTGCTACCCAACCCATGGATGCAAGCCATCTTGTTAGATTTTGGCCACTTCCTTAGACCATTCTAAATTATTAAATATTGAGAACTAGAGAGCTTGATTATCTCAATAACAAGCATCATACATACATACATATATATGATGATGATGATTAATGTCCACTAAGACCGAATTTTGTCTATTGGATCTTAAGAAGGTAAGGGTTTACTTGGATTTCTTTAGAATATTTCCATGCTTGAAAAGCACTAAGATACGTGTTCCAAGATCACCACAGTTTTTCTAAGTTAAAAGGTTAGGAAGGTTGGTAGTGTGACACATACACTGAACATTCCAAGAGAAAGTGATTTTCATCTTCAACTCTCTTAGTATCTGTTAGCAACCATTTTTCATTTTTATATTTTCCTTACAAGCTGCCTACACAAGGGTTTTGAACCCTCAATACTCGTCGCAATTCTTTAAAACAAAACGACACTATTATTTAGCGCATTCACACACCTGCCTTTCGTTTTCATTTTCACGACTGCAAGCGTGAAAACCTTGAGTTGGAAGTCATGTCGATGCCATTAAAATCATCCTTGGATTTTTATGAATACTCTTGTTCATGTAATCATTTCACCTCTAACTCAATAATGGTCATACATGTGTCAAAACACCAAACCTTTATTCACTTTGCATTTTTGTTGATATGGTTTCAATTTATAGGTTCGCCATGCAATGATTTTTAGTGTCTTTGATCAAATCCTTGGTGCAATGGTTTCATAGAACGCATAAATTTTATGATCAAATATTTAGTGCTATATTCGAAATGTTGTTTTGTTTTAAATCATACAAAAGCTATCATTTGTTCAAACATTCAGATCGACTTGTCATGGTTTTCAATGGTTGTTTGTTTGGCATGTCGTTTATATTGTTTTTGACACACACCAAAAGTGATTTGAATTACCAAGGCGTTGTCGATTGTACATGTCAAAATGAATGTTTTGCATGGTATCAAGTCATTCCACCACCCTCGCATGCATAGGCATTACACATATGCCTTGCACCTCGGGCTACCTTTGCTTGTTTTGAGAAAACTATGGGAATTGGTCCTGTGCCTAGCCTGTCTAACCTCCTCACCGTTTACCCTACTGACTGTGTGTTCTCTCCTATGGCACCTGTAGTGTGCATAGAACCTAATGGCATCCAAATGCTATTGTTATTTGACAACGCTCGTGAGGACCTGGAGAGTAATGGCTGGTTAGTTTTCATCCAAAAATTTGAGGGTTTCAACCTCGCGATCGCTCAACAGTTTTCCCTCACATTCGATGGATGTAGGGCCAAATTTGGAGACATCTAGCTCGAATTGAACGAAGAATTCCTTAGCTCAACCACTGGTTTGCCAGCCAAGGGGGAGAGGTGGTTTAAGAATTCGAAGGTGGATGAAGTGCCATGGCCACTCCTGTTTACATCGAGGAAAATTGTCAGTTGTGACAAAGGTATGCTAGTCACTGCCCTTAAGTCTAGGTGGCATGATTTATTGGCCATTGTTAAGCAATTCGTGACTTGCAAAGGTCGATATGGTTTAGTGTTTCTTTACCATCTCTGACTGCTTATGAATTTCATAGATTTCCCTTTAAATATGCCTCATTACCTCCTTCGCAGTATGTATAAAATGGCTAAATGTTATAAGAGGGAGAAGGCTGAATCCAGCCTTTTCCATCACTGTTTGATTAAAATCATTATTATTCATCATTTGAGGTTGAGTGGTGACTGTTGGCAAGATTTCCTGTTGAGGAATGGCTTTGCCACTCCTGAATTTGGTCAAGTGGACAAGACTGTGGTCACCAAAACCCTTGCCGGGCCTGCCGTGCCACCTCCTACCCTCCTACCTGTTGTCGAACCCTCGACCTACCCCAACGCTGACCTACCCGACACCCTACCTGGCCCATGTTCGAAAGACAATGCTAAGACTGTTAAGAATCCTACAAGAAAAAAAGGCAAGGGTAATACCAATGCCAATAGCAAGGGAAGGAAGTGTGCACATTGGATATCTAGGTGTGCTCGTAATAAGCCCAAACAAAACACAAACCAGAAGCCTATTGTTTTCAGTGAAGATTTAGACTCTGAGATTGAGCGATTTCTGAGCGAGGAGTACCCATACTCACACAACCTCTATTTTGTTGAACCCTATGACTACGTATCCAACCTCCCACTGTGCCTTAAGGGTGACCCTAACTTCCCCGGGATCAATTTTGACAGTGGAACCCCTGGTAATTTAAAATATTCCTCACCTATAATGCCACGACCTGATTGACCACAGTGCACTGAATGCAACTCTTGGCTCGAACGATACTACACAGATGTCCCTCTGTTGCAATCCAAAATTAAGTCCTTGGAGGACCAGGTGACTATGTTGTCTAAGGAAAATGATAGACTGCAAGCCAACGATAAGAGTTAAAAGACCACGGTTTCTATTGTGTTCAAAAATGTTGAGGCAACCACTAGCATTGTTAACTCGAAATTGTCCTGACCAAATCGTATCCCTACAACCAAGGTATTTTATTTCAACATTGATTTTTGGAATGATTTGGTTTGTTTTGAATTAGCATAGCCGATTGTGTTTTCTCTGAATTAGTTTGATATAGTTCTGTTTTGTTTGAATTGATTCAAAAGTGATTATGTTAGTTTTGAATTGGTATAAACGATTGTGTTTGCGTTGAATTAGTATCAAAGATTTGTTTGATAAATCAAATATAGTCTGTTTCGTTTGAATTGATTCAATACAATTTCGTTTGTTCTGAATTGGCATAAAAGATTTGGTTTGTTTTAGCGTGAATGATTTGCTTTTCTTTGAATTAGTAATTAAGTGTTTTTTTGATAGATCACATACATTTATGTTATCATTGGATTAATTTAAACGATTTTGTTTGTAAATATGACCAGCTACAGAATCGTGAGATTCTGTAGCTAGTCATAAAATTTGGATTTTTGTTGATTTTACAATTAAAACACTATCTAAAATTGTTTATTCTTTCCCATCTACAGGTACACACGAATTTCATTGGGAATTGGATCTTCTCTGGCAATTCAGAACATGTTTTTTGTTACATAGTTTTGGTTTAGGTTGTTAGTCTTAGGCAAAAATAGGAATCTAGGAGATTGTTCCTAGATTTTTGGCAAATAGTTTTGATATTTTCCACAAGGATTGTTTTATCCCGTGGCCTTTATATACTCATTCTTTTTTGTAAAGGACCCATGACTGTTGGGAGAACAAAGAATATGGACTTATAATTATATAGACTCGAATAGAAGTGGATTTGTTGTATGGCTTTAGCTTCAATTTATCTTACTTTTGTTCAAGTTTTGTGCATAACAATTTGTAATCAGATTATTGACTACTTTAGATATCAAGATTTGTTATAGGTTGATGCATTATGATTTAAATTTTGTCCATATTTGATGTATCTCATTTTACTCACAGTAATTACTCTGTTTGAATTTAATAAATAAAAGGTTTATCTTCTTTGTTAAATGAACGGTTATGTACAAATCTTCGCACTGGGATTTATCTAAATGTGATTATCTGTAAATTATAAAATTGTCGTTGTTTTATGTCTTGTTTGTTCTGTTATTCGTATTCAAAGATCGTTGTTGCTCCCCGTTTATGAGAAGCTTGTGGAAAATCTGGTGTGGGTTTCTCCCATCAAACAATTAAATCAAGTACTATGAACAGGACAAATATGAAGCACTTCTACAGGTCAGTTTGTTAGTGTTATTTAATTAGTTAATTAATATATAATTTTTTTGTAATTTGAACACGTTTCATTGTTCATCTCTATAGTTCAGATTTACAGTTAGGATTTTTATTTTAATCGCTTATCTTAGATATCTTTCATTTTATTCCTTTCTCATAAAAATTATAGAAATAAAAAATAAGAGCTTCGCTGTCATAGGACAATTTACAAATGATTTTGCAAATTTCGATCAAAATTTGTATTCTGTAAATACTGTACATATACAATCGAGATTTAATTGTATTGATAGCTGAACATTTAACAAGTAGAATTATTGTTGTACAATATTAGTAAGTAAACTGTATATATAGTTTTCGATTTGTATATAATTTGCAGTAGCTACTTTTTTTTACTTAGATTAGTTTCTTTAGCTTAGTTTTTCTTTCATTTTTCTAGGACTTAGATTGGACAACGGAGCCGCTAAACCCGTCGGAGTGGATCATTCCAAATGGCTTGGGTTATTTAGACAACCCCAGACCAGATCCACCCCTCCAGTTGACGAGCGGTCAATTTTGCCCGTCAACAAATGGTGCTAGAAGGAGGGCCTGAAAATTATTAATGGCACGAGGCGGTCGTAAGACTCCTCCACCACCCATCTCCTCACCTATAGTGACAAGAAGTCATTCAAAAAACAACATCGTCCCTCAAACAACAACCACATCAAACGACGATCTATGGATCACAGTTGAAACAATAACCCCAAATCCTACAGGTGGTGACGTACAAGAGATTGTCCGACAATATCTCATAAGAACACATAGTGCCTTCACCCATTTAAGACAACCAAATCGACCTTTGGAACAACCATTAGATTTCTCTGATATCAGAGAACAACTTGGAGGCACTAACCTCACTTTAAACCCTATAGATCCAAACCCCACTCCTGCTGCAAGAGGATCTGGAATACCACCCTTACCACCTCCATCATCTCCTTCTTCTTCTGGAGAAGACTCTTCTGACGAAGGAAGTTCCTCTTCTCAGCCTTCCACACCGCCTACTCCAATGGCCAACCAGAACAATCCTGCCAGACCCTGGCTCGACCAAGATGTAGCAGCCGTACCTGGGCCTCAGCATCCCTTACCCAAACATCCAAAGAAGTGGCTTCCCAAGTTTGACCCTGACTCTAAACACATCACCGAAGATCACATTAAAAAGTTTATGTTAGCCATTAGACTCCGTAATGTCGAGCACGAAGACGTAGTCTGTAGGTTTTTTCCCTATACTTTCGAGGGCAATGCCTCTACCTGGTACTTTTCCCAGCAACCCCATACCATCTTGTCATGGGAGAAGTTCAAATCCTACTTTCTTGAGAAGTTTGGAGACGATAAGTCCCCAGAAGTTATAGTCATGGAGCTTTATAGTTTAAGAATGAACCCCAAAGAGAAATTCAAAGACTTTAACCAAATATTCTTAACACTAAAGAACCGAATCCCTACCGATTCGATGCCTGTTGAGAATCTTATCATAGCATACTATACTAAATCCCTTCATCAAAGTATAGTCATTTGGGTAAACCGATCTAAGAAAGCCACATTGTTAGAGGCCTTCAAAGAGGCCAGTCAGATTGAGAAAGACATCCTTACTTTAAAAGACACTACTAGCAACGAAACATAGACTAGTTCATCTTCCAAAAAGAAAATCGAAATCCTCCCTAGACCTACTCAAAATAAAACACAACCTGAAAACTCAGATTTAGAAAACTTAACTAAAGTCATTCAAAAACTGTCGAATCAAGTCATAGATTTGAAAAGGACGACCGAAGAAGCTTCTTCGAGAAAAGGGCCTTACAAACCCCCATTTAGGAAGCCTTTTCCCACCAACCGACCTAATCCAAATACGGAGGGCCTGAATCTAGAGAGCCTGCAATTCGCCATTCAAACAATTCTAGAAGCATGGGATAACTTGATGCCTCCTGAGATTTCTGAGGAGGTAGTTGAACAAGAGACAGTTCAAGAAGAATAATCTTCTCCGAAAACTTTTGGACACTTCTCGGATAGCATCTTTCAAGCTAATTTCGAGACGGTACATCCCTACAATACTAGGAGTAAGACAACAAACAAACCTTCTTCCGAAAACACTACGAATTTTCCCCCAAAACAATCTAAACCAGCTGAGACTAAACAGAGTCATGTAAACCCAAAATTAGATTATGATTTAGTTGAAGATCTAAAAAATTTAAGGGCTAGCATTTCTATTTATGAATTATTAAAATTTATGTTTCTTCTACAAAAAATGTTATAGAATATCGCAAAGAATAGCAAAAACAGTAATTTAAATAGTAACAAGGTTGTTCAGAACAATCCAAAAGTTCCTCAGAAGACTTCTTCTAAGAATAATTCCGATCCTCATGAGAAGGGAAGCCTTCCTGTAAATAATGTAACAAATGTAGATAAATTAGCTTTAGAGGCTGCGAGTAAAAATCCACAAGCTTCCACCATTAGTACTCATAGAAATGTACCTCCATTTTTGTTAACTTTCGGAATATTTAATAGGAACGTACACAATTGTTTGGTAGATTCAGGAATGTCATCCAATGTAATGCCATGGTCCGTGTGTCAGAAGATTAATGCTGAGGTTGAGCCATCCACTTTAAAAATCATCCAACTTGATCGAACTAGTGTTAAAGTCGTAGGCGAATTAAGGAATGTGCTTATAAGATTATCGTCTAACCCCAAAGTTCATCAAGTGATTGATATTATTGTTGTGGATATTCCAGAAGTTTATGGTCTGTTTTTAAGAAGATACTAGTCAGATCAGCTACACGGCTATTTCACGATGGATTGGTCTCACATGTGGCTGCCCAAGAACGGCAAGCCCAACAAAATCAAGGTAAATTGTGAATGCTACCTAAAGCTCACGGTCACAGATTTAAATGACCCCAATGAGCCATTTACACCTTCTGCTGATTCACTTGAAATACAAGGGATGGATACCTTTTTCGGCAATTTCATGGCTGAGACTTCAGTTATCACTAACCTGGAACAACAGTCCAAGGTTGCAGCATATGTGCAGCCAGTAGTTTCTACACAATGGTCTCATGCACCCGTTAAAAATCAAATTTGGTCTCTTTACTTTGACGGGTCAAAGTCCAAGGAAGGAGCTTGTGCGGGTTGCGTTATTATTGATCCAGCAGGTAACAAAACCCTGATTGCATGTAAGCTAGAATTTGAATGTACTAATAACACAACAGAATATGAGGCTTTATTACAGGGCCTCAGAAAAGCATTAGATATGAACATTCAAAATTTGACTGTCTTTGGCGGTTCGAAAATCGTGGTTAGACAGGTAAGAGATTATATCCACTATTTGTCTCCATATCTTAAAAGCTACCAATCTGAGGTATGGAATTTAAGGAATAAGTTTTCTTCTTTCAATATAAATTCTATTCCTAGATTGAATAATTTTGAAGATGATTTATTAGCTAACGTAGCTTCGAAAAATTTTCCTGCAGAAGGATTGTCCCCGAATGCATTCTCCGTCGAACTGTTGTTCAAGCCATCCATTCCGGACAACATCATGAATTGGAGAGTCTTTGACGATGATCAACATATTATTGGCTTCCTGCATATGGAATAAACTTTCCAAGGTGCAGTGATCGACGAATGCACTCATGATGACAATCTGTGCAATTTCATGGTAATACCAGATCCGAGATCTCTTGAATCTTCATCGGACATGGCAAATTCGATCCCTAAATCTGTAGTTAGATTAGAAAAATTTTACGATATTCAAGATAAATTCAAAAAATCGGTCAACTGTAAAACAAATAGTTCCTCTTTATCGTATGAAAAAGTAAACTTGGGAACTAATGACAATCCACAGTGCATTAATTTAGGGGTGGGGTGTTCTGAACAAGAGAAAGCCGCATTTATTAAATTGTTTAAGGAATTCAAAGATGTTTTTGCATGGATGTATGAAGACCTTAAAACTTTTGACCCTAACATTATTCAACACGTCATTCCTATGAAACCCCAAACCTTGTTGTTTCAACAAAAGTTAAGAAAAATGCACCCTAAGCTCGAACCGACCATCAAAAAAGAATTAAATAAACTCCTGAATGATAAGATAATTTTCCCAGTTAGGCACACACAATGGGTTTCTAACCTTGTCCCTGTCCGGAAGAAGAGTAGTGAAATCCGACTATGTGTCGATTTCTGAAACCTTAATAGAGCGTCTGATAAAGACAACTACCCTATCCCACCCATGGAACATATCTTTCAATAGGTATCTGGTTCTGAAAGACTATCCTTATTGGATGGTTTTTCAGGGTACAACCAAGTCCTGATGTCTCCTCCAGACCAACTTAAAACTACCTTCCGCACTCCATGGAGCACCTATGCTTATAGGAAAATGCCCTTTGGACTCATTAATGCCAGTGCCACTTTCCAGAGAGAGATGGACATCGCTTTCTGAGGCTTAATAAATCAATCTGTTGTGGTTTATCTAGATGATGTTACTGTATTTTCAAAAAACAAAACTGATCATCTAGATCATTTAAGAGTTGTTCTACAACGATGTTGTAAATACGACATTTCCTTAAATCCTAAAAAATATATCTTCGCAGTAGAACAAGGTAAGCTCTTAGGATTCATTGTGTCAAGAAAAGGGATGATTATCGACCCTGAAAGGACTCAATTCATCTCAAAACTCCCCCCTCCCACATCCAAAAAGTCTATGCAGTCTTTCTTAGGCCAGATAAACTTTGTCAGGAGATTCGTCTCCAGTTTCTCCAAAATGGTGAGACCTTTACAGAATTTAATTAAGAAAGACGCGCAACATCATTGGGGACCCTTAGAAAACCAATCTTTTAATTCAATAAAAAATTCCATAATAGATTCTCCTTCTCTCATGAGCCCCAAATTTTTTCAAGACTTCACGCTCTACACATTTGCTTCTGACCGCTTCTACGCTGCTGTCCTAACTCAAAAGAACACTAAAAACAATGAAGTACCCATTGCCTTTATGAGCTCTTCTTTCAAAGGTGCGGAACTTAATTACCCAACAATAGATCAGCAAGCCTATGTTGTTTTTAAAGTAGTCAAGCACTTCCAATATTATCTTTTGAAATCTAGGACGAAAATTATTGTCCCTTACCTAGCCGTCAGAAATCTGTTAGTGCAAACAGAACTAGGGGAAAAAAGGGCGAACTGGGTCACTTCCTTACAAGAGTATGACATATAAATAACCCCAGTGCAAATAGTGAGAGGCCAAGGGTTGTGCAAGTTAGTTGCTGACTCAGCAGCAGGACAACAAGAAGAAAACGATTTGTCAAACCCAAGACAGCACAATCAAAATTCAATCTACTATGCACAAAACTCTGTCAGTCCCTGGTATGATGATATAAAAATCTATCTTGAACATGGGTCAACCCCCCATCACCTGGATCCTTCTAAAAGAAGGGCGTTAAGATTAAAATATGCCTCCTTTCAGTTGATTAATGGTATTTTGTTTTGTCAAAATTTTGATGGAGTACTAATGCGTTGTCTTGAGAAAGATGAAGCAGAAAAGGTCTTATTAGAATTTCATGCAGGAGAAGTTGGTTGGAATTTTGGTGGGGATACCACTGCCCATAACGTTTTAAGAGTAGGTTAGAGATGCTCATGCCTTGTGTCGTAAGTGTATTATTTGTCAAAAAGCATCTGGGCGGATACAGAAACCAGCCTTTCCTTTGCAGCCTGTTTCAGTAGACTCTCCTTTTCAGTAGTGGGGTTTGGACATTATAGGTCCAATCAATCTGCCATCCTCACAACATCATAAGTTTATCATAACAACCACAGATTAATTCACCAGGTGGTTTGAAGCTACCACATTAATAACTGTGAATACCAGTCAGGTAATCACCTTTTTAAATTCAAATATTACTACTCGTTTTGGTATCCCTGACTGTTTAGTATTTGATAACGCTTCTTATTTTTCGTCTCTTGAGATGAGAGAATTCGCTCTAGAAAAAGGAATTAAATTGAAGTATTTTGTTAGCTATTATCCCCAGGGAAATGGATTGGCAGAATCAACAAATAAGAATCTGATTAAAATCATCAAGAGAACGGTATCTGAAAATCACAAAAATTGGCATAATGCACTGTTAAACGCAATATGGGCTGATAGGGTAACACCGAAAACTATTGTAGGTAACTCTCCCTTCTTTCTCTTCTATGGAAGAGAAGCAATTTTTCCACCACATATTCTTCTTCCCTCACTACAGCTATCACATAAAATACAAGAAGAAGACTGCCCCCCTCTGGAGAATCGAATTAACGCTTTAATAAAAACTAGAAGAGGTAAGAGCTCAAGATAAACGTAAGTTAGATTAGCATCAACTAGTGGTCAAAATCTAGTTTGATTCCAACTCTGCCTCTGATAGGAACTTTGAAGTAGGTGACCTTGTCCTAAAATGGGACAAATCAAATGAGGGAAAGGGAGAGCATACGAAGTTTCAAAACTTATGTCTTGGACCATTTTTAATTGCTAAGAAATTGGATCCCAGCTCTTTCCAATTACAGAATCTAGAGGGACAGCCAAACACCTATCCGGTGAATGGCCAAGCTCTGAAAAGGTATTTCTCTTGATGACAACCCTGTGTATACTGTGTAAATATTTTCTTTTGTTTGCTTTTCTTTTGGTGTTTTGGTTTTGATTTTTCCCTTACGCTTATCAGTTTTTGCTTTTGGAAATACACATACCTGCATTTTGAACTCTTCAGACAAAGAAAACAAAAAATTCTTTCTCTAAAATGATTGCTGAAAAGTTGTCTAAACATAAAATATAATATACTTATGAAATTTACAGCCATGTTGAGAAAAGCCTGTTGTTTGAAAGAAGTTAATTGATTTCGATCTGCAAGTGAATCCTATCATGATCATTCATTATCTTCTTACGCTATCCCTGTTCCTTAAGGGAATAACTCAGAAGATGTCTCCCTACTTTCGAAGGTTGGTTTTGTAAACAAACCAATCTCTGAATCTTAATGAAGGACAGTTTTAAAAATTCTTTCAAGGTCTGTAAAAATATGACTAAAATATCATAATTTTCAGCGTCACCCCGCTCGATTATATATCTTTAAAAAACTAAAAAAACCATTAAAAGAGCTGTGGGACGTGCTTGTAAACTCATCGGGATACTGAAAAGGTCTATTGGTAGTGGGTAAGTGCATACATGATGCCAAGACAACTTCGTTGGGGTACTGAATAGGCATGCTGGCAGCGAAGCAATGTTGGGTATATGAAAATTTTCAAATATGGAATCTCTTGACCTTAAAATGTCCTTTATTCTGATCTGGAACTTCTTGGCATGATACAGATATCAGAGTGGGTTAAATGGCAACCCTGTTGAGGCTATGGATGCTTGCTGGCAGCAGTGGCTCTGTCAACAGTATTGGAGATTTTATCTTTAATATCATGACTCGCTTGTCTTAAGACTGATATCAGTTTTCATCTTTTAGGCACATCTGGAATTTGTTTGATTAATGATGATGTTTAAACAATTTTCTGGTTGTTTTTGAGTTAGAATTATTCTCATTATCCTAATCTGGATTTGTTCTTTTGGCAGAGATAACTGCCTCTACCAGTGTGTCGCCATTGTTGGTGGCCATTTTGCATTTTTATCTTTTCCTTACAAGCTGCCTACACAAGGGTTTTGAACCCTCAATACTCGTCGCAATTCTTTAAAACAAAATGACACTATTATTTTGTGCATTCACACACCTGCCTTTTGTTTTCATTTTCACAACTGCAAGCGTGAAAACCTTGAGTTGGAAGTCATGTCGATGGAATTAAAATCATCCTTGGATTGTTATGAATACTCATGTTCATGTAATCATTTCACTTCTAACTCAATAATGGTCATACATGTGTCAAAACACCAAACCTTTATTCACTTTGCACTTTTTTTGATATGGTTTCAATTTATAGGTTTGCCATGCAATGATTTTTGGTGTCTTTGATCAAATCCTTGGTGCAATGGTTTCATAGAATGCATAAATTTTATGATCAAATCTTTGGTGCTATAAT
The DNA here is from genome assembly GCA_032191745.1 of Picea mariana. NCBI lineage: Eukaryota > Viridiplantae > Streptophyta > Pinopsida > Pinales > Pinaceae > Picea > Picea mariana. The sequence goes on from JASDQU010243626.1 coordinate 44,626, forward strand.
TGAAATGTTGTTTTGTTTTAAATCATACAAAAGCTATCGTTTGTTCAAACATTCAGATCGACTTGTCATGGTTTTCAATGGTTGTTTGTTTGGCATGTCGTTTACATTGTTTTTGATACACACCAAAAGTGATTTGAATTACCAAGGCGTCATCGATTGTACATGTCAAAATGAATGTTTTGCATGGTATCAAGTCATTCCACCACCCTCGCATGCATAGGCATTAAACGTCTGCCTTGCACCTCGAGCTACCTTTTCTTATTTTGAGAAAACTGTGGGAATTGGTCCTATGCCTAGCCTGTCTAACCTCCTCACCGTTTACCCTGCTGACTGTGTGTTCTCTCCTATGGCACTTGTAGTGCGCATAGAACCTAATGGCGTGAAAACGCTATTGTTATTTGACAACGCTCGTGAGGACCTGGAGAGTAATGGATGGTTAGTTTTCATCCAAAAATTTGAGGGTTTCAACCTCGCGGTCGCTCAACAGTTTTCCCTCACATTCGATGGATGTAGGGCCAAAGTTGGAGACATCCAGGTCGAATTGAATGAAATAATTACTCATCTTAGCCATTGGTTTTCCAGCCAAGGGGAAGAGGTGGTTTATGAATTCAAAGGTGGATGAAGTGCCATGGTCGCTCCTGTTTACATCGAGGAAAATTGTCATTTGTGATAGACGTATGCCAGTCACTGCCCTTAAGTCTAGGTGGCATGCTTTATTGGCCATTGTTAAGCAATTCGTGACTTGTGAAGGTCCATATGGTTTAGTGTTTCTTTACCATCTCTGGTTGCTTATGAATTTCATAGATTTCCCTTTGAATATGCCTCATTACCTCCTTCGCAGTTTGTATAAAATGGCTAAACGTTATAAGAGGGAGAAGGCTGACTCCAGCCTTTTCCATCACTGTTTGATTAAAATCGTTATTATTCATCATTTGAGGTTGAGTGGTGACTGTTGGCAAGCTTTCCTATTGAGGAATGGCTTTGCCACTCCTAAATGTGGTCAAGTCAACAAGATTATGGTCACTGAAACCCTTGTTGGGCCTATCATGCCACCTCCTACCCTCCTACCCGCTGTCGAACCCTCGACCTACCCCAACGCTGACCTACCTGACACCCTGCCTGACCCATGTTCGAAAGACAATGCTAAGACTGTTAATAAGCCTGCAAGAAAAAAAGGCAAGGGTAATACCAATGTCAATAGCAAGGGAAAGAAGGTTGCACGTTGGATATATAGGTGTGCTCGTAATAAGCCCAAACAAAACACAGACCAGAAGCCTATTGTTTTGAGTGAAGATTCGGACTCTGAGATTGAGCGATTTCTGACTGAGGAGTACCCATACTCACACAGCCTCTGTTCTATTGAACCCTATGACTACGTATCCAACCTCCCACCATGCCTTAAGGATGACCCTAACTTCCCCGGGATCAAGTTTGATAGTGGAACCCCTGGTAATTTAAATGATGCCTCACCTGTAATGCCACGGCCTAATCGACCAAAGTGCACTGAATGTAACTCTTGGCTCGAACGATACTACACAGATGTCCCTCTGTTGCAATCCAAAATTAATTCCTTGGAGGACTGGGTGACTATGTTGTCTAAGGAAAATGATAGACTGCAAGCCAGTGATAAGAGGCAAAAGACCACGAGTTCTATCATGTTCAAAAATATTTAGGCAGCCACTACCATTGTTAACTCGAAATTTTTTAGACCAAATCGTATCCCTACAGCCAAGGTATGTTATTTCAACATTGATTTTTGGAATGATTTGGTTTGTTTTGAATTAGCATAGCCAATTGTGTTTGCTCTGAATTAGTTTGATATAGTTCTGTTTTGTTTGAATTGATTCAAAAATGATTCTGTTAGTTTTGAATTGACATAAACGATTGTGTTTGCATTGAATTAGTATCAAAGATTTGTTTGATAAATCGAATATAGTCTGTTTCGTTTGAATTGATTCAATACGATTTTGTTTGTTTTGAATTGGCATAAAAGATTTGGTTTGTTTTAGCGTGAATGATTTTCTTTGCTTTGAATTAGTAATTAAGGGTTTGTTTGATAGATCACATACATTTCTGTTATCATTGGATTAATTTAAATGATTATTGTTTGTAAATATGACCAGCTACAGAATCGTGAGATTCTGTAGCTAGTCATAAAATTTGGATTTTTGTTGATTTTACAATTAAAACACTATCTAAAATTGTTTATTCTTGCCCATCTATAGGTACACACGAATTTCATTAGGAATTGGATCTGTTGTGGCACTTCAAAACATGCTTTTTGTTACATATTTTTGGTTTAGGTTGTTAGTCTTAGGTAGAAATAGGAATCTGGGAGATTGTTCCCAGATTTTTGGCAAATAGTTTTGATATTTTCCACAAGGATTGTTTTATCCTGTGGCCTTTATATACTCATTATTGTTTGTAAAGGACCCATGACTGTTGGGAGAACAAAGACTATGGACTTATGATTATACAGACTCGAATAGAAGTGGATTTGTTGTACGGCTTTAGCTTCAATTTATCTTGCTTTTGTTCAAGTTGTGTGCATAACAATTTGTAATCAGATTATTGACTACTTTAGATATCAAGATTTGTTATAGGTTGATGCATTATGATTTAAATTTTGTCCATATTTGATGTATCTCATTTTACTCACAGCAATTACTCTGTTTGAATTTAATAAATAGAAGGTTTATCTTCTTTGTTAAATGAATGGTTATGTACAAATCTTCGCACTGGGATTTAACTAAATGTGATGATCTGTAAATTATAAAGTTGTTTTTGTTTTATGTCTTGTTTGTTCTGTCATTCATATTCAAAGAGCATTGCTGCTCCCCATTTACGAGATGCTTGTGGAAAATCTGGTGCGGGTTTCTCCCATCAAACAGTTAAGTCAAGTATTGTGAACAAGACAAATAGGAAGCGCTTCTAAAGGTCAGTTTGTTCGTGTTGTTTAATTAGTTAATTAATATATAATTTTTTTGTAATCTGAACACGTTTCATTTTTCATCTCTATAGTTCAGATTTACAGTTAGGATTGTTATTTTAATCGCTTAGCTTAGATAGCTTTCATTTTATTTCTTTCTCATAAAAATTATAGAAATAAAAAATAAGAGCTTCGCTATCATAGGACAATTTACAAATGATTTTGCAAATTTCGATCAAAATTTGTATTTTGTAAATACTGTACATATACAATCGAGATTTAATTGTATTGATAGCTGAACCTTTAACAAGTAGAATTATTGTTTTATAATATTAGTAAGTAAACTATATATATAGTTTTCGATGTGTATATAGTTTGCAGTAGCTATTTTTTTTTACTTAGATTAGTTTCTTTAGCTTAGTTTTTCTTTCATTTTTCTAGGACTTAGATTGGCCAACAGAGCCACTAAACCCGTCGTAGTGGATCATTCCAAACGGCTTGGGTTATTTAGACAACCCTAGACCGGATCCACCCCTCCAGTTGACGAGCGGTCAATTTCTCCCGTCAATAGTATCACAAAGATGACAAATTCTTTCATCCCATGGTGTTTTTGGAATTTTCCAACGCCTAGTTTCAATATGTAGCTAGTGAGAATTTGTTCTTATTTTAGAAATGTTGATTATATTATTTACACTAGTCAAAACATAGAGATATTTTTTATCTTATAGATTAGGTTTGATCACCTCCTTATAATATCTTAACTTTTTTTACCCTCTAATTCTTTATCGCACCAGAAATTCTTCTTAAATTTAGATGTAATAATTTTTTTAATATTATCCTTATTATGTATAATGATCTCTTCCTTTTTTTCCAATGACTTATCCAAGACTAAGCATCTTGATGCCATTCCCACTTGAGCCAAAGGTGGTTTTGGCTGGAGTTTGAAGCAATTTTGGGGAGAATATTGTATTCCATGTTGTTTAACTTCTTCTTATACATCAGGTATCTGGTCATAGCCATACTCTCGATGGGGGAAAGGATCAATTCCATGAGGAGGATAAGATAGGGTATATTTCCTTTAATTTTAAGATTATAAGTTATAAAACTCTTTTGGATTTGCTCTATCTTTATCCATGATTCTCTAGAGATATTGCATCTGCAATATTCACATCCATATAAAATAATGGGAGTAAAAATATTCTCAAAGAGGTGTTTTTCTTATCCTATATCCAAAGTTCCATTGATTTACAATTTTTTTCAAGCCCATAATAATTATTCCACCCTCCATTTATCTTTTTCTAAATTCTATTGTTCTAGTTAATCTTGTGATGAATATTGATTCTAAGGTATTTGTATGAAGGCACTTCCTCCAAGTTGTTGTTGTCATATATAGAAGTATTTGTTGGATTACTGAGAGGGGGGTGAATCAATAATAGATCAATTTAATCTTTTTCACCATAAAATGCAAGTGTTATATCAATGTAGCATTATCATCCAATAGTTGCAAAGTAAATAAACAATGAACAAATGAGCAATCACACACATACACAATACACCAGTGTTTTACGTGGAAACCAAAAGCGGGAGAAAACCACATAATGTTTTTTATTATATGTCTTTAAGAATTACATTCATTGGAAGCACCAACTTCCTTTGTTTTCCAGCTACAACTGGAAGGAGGCTCCAACCCCCTAGTTTCTCAGGCTAAAACTTGAGGGAAGATCCAATTCCCCAATTCTATGGCTACAACCAGAAGGAGGCTACAACCCCCTATGTTCTCCAACTACAACCAGAAGGTGGCTACAACCACCTGTCCTTGCCCCATCCAACCTCCCTAAAATATAAGCAGAATGATGGAATCACTGTCACACTGTCACTATGAGATATACTGTTGTAAACATGTACCAATCGACCTGCACCAAACAACCTGTAACAACCTATACCAATAACCTATGCCAACATGTACCATACATCAACCTATACCATAAATAAATGCATCAACCATGCACCAAACCTGTACAAATAACCTATCACAATAACCTGTCCAAAAAAACCTATCACAACAACTTGTCTCATCAATCTTATCAAACAAATCAAATCTACTCACCAATATCAAGCACCAAGACAAATCTCAACCATATGCACAATATCACCAAGATGTGCATCAACGAAGCATATCATAAAATCTCATAATCATCACCAAGATCAATATGTGCTTCTAATAATATACCAAGACAAGTATGCTACATCATCCATAAACCATGTGTCAACAATACTACTAACAAGTACCTCCAACCATGTACCAAGTATGATTCAATCATGCATCAACTGCACATCAACTATGACTCATCAATATGTACCAACATCATCAACTATACACCTCATGTATGTGCCAACTCATCAAATGCTTGTCTCAACAATGTACCCAACATGTACCTCAACCAAAATCCCTCATCAATTTCATCATCCAAATCTAATATGATCACACATACCTCAAACACTTTACCACAAGTATATACCTCAAACTATGTGTTAGAAACTCACTGTTATACAACCTCTATCTATACCAATAACTTCAACAACATACCTCAACCAAAATCCATCAAACATGAACCAATACTAGAATTCAGTAGATCTGCCTCAGATCAACTCTACAACAAGCCATAAAATCCCAAGAGGGAATCCAACATATTTACAAGGCAAACCCTCAACTTGATTAATAAAATCAACACTACACATATGAAAACCATACCCTTTTTTTGCAAGATACCATATATATAAAATATGAAGAACATAAATGAAATGCTAGAAATGACAGAATAACAGTAAAATATCCAGCACAATCTTCACAATACACAGAAACAATATACGAAATAGCAACAGAAATAGCACTTTGAATTAGATAGCAATGTTCACAGGCCTCTTCTGTTGGCAAATATTGAACAAGCAACGAATGCGTGTTGATGGTTGTTGTCATTGATGGAAACAACGAAGATGGCAGGGGATTCGGACGTAAAAATCTCAGGAGGAACAACATTGAAGAAAACACGCGTAGCAAGAGTTTGCAGAGAAGAAGGAAGAAAATGAACCAGTGACTGTTGGATCTCATTCAAGTTTCCCAAAAGGTCGCTTACTGTCCAATTTGCAGAAGTTGTGAGGGAGATAAGTCATCGGAGATTCAGGGATCAGGACTTTGAAATGTCCAGTTCACTCGACAACGAAAACCCCGAAATCGCGATATGCGATTTCGCGATTTGATCACAGCCGTTAAATCAAGCAGAGATCGGGACCATCCACTTGTAGACAAGAGGCTTCATCAGAGTTTCGGGGATCGGGGTTTCAATATGCAACGAATACAATGCATCGAAAAACCCGATTTCGCGATATGCGAAATCCCGACTGAATCTGCACCGCCAGATCAACATGAGATCTAGACCGTTGATCCAACTCACGACGGTAGACCATGTCACCCAGGGACACGTGGCACAACCAGGGAATGATAGGTGTCAGGAATATATAACACTTCAGGCTCATGCAATTCACGAATCAGAGTGACACGTGGCAGGATCTAACACGTGCCAAACCATGTGTGACGTCAGCAGAGGCATCGACGATCGGGACTTTGATATGTCAAGAACACACCGCAACAGAAACTCTGAAATCGCAATATGTGATTTTGCGATGTAATCTGAGCTGTTGAGCTAGAAGTGATTTGGACCGTTGAATCCTGCATGGAGTATCGAGGATCGGGATTCGGCACTTTGCAATGTCAAAATCTCTTGACAACGAGAAACCCAAAATCACGATGTGCGATTTCGCGATTCGATCATAACCATTGAATCCAAAATGCATCTGGACCGTTGATCCTCCTCATCAGAGTTTTGGGGATCGAGATTTCATAATGCAAAGAAAAGTGAACATGAAGAATGCCGAAATCCTGATAGAGAGACATAAGGTTGTGGTCATGGAGTGAAGGTCACGATGACCGAGAGCTAAACTCAGAAGGGCTAGTGTATGAAAGGAGCCATCGGGAATCGGAGAATCGTGAGTCTGGAGGACTTGTGATTTTTGACATCACAAATGCCGAAATCACGATGAGTGAAATATCGATTTGATCTGAACCGTTGGATCAAGTAGTGATCGGAGGGTTGCTGTTCTTCCTCACACATTAACACTTCAGTTATAAATCAGTTAAGAGAAATGGACTGAATATGACAAATAAGTTAGCGTTTCAGTTGCCAAGACAGATGTCCCCGTATTACCGATTGGAAGGGGAAGTGGAATCGTCAAGGTAGCTTGTATAAAAGAATATGATTGAGACTGAATTTCGCTGGTCGTTCTGTATGGAAAAAGGATGAAATAGTAAGAAAGGAGAAATGAGAAGGGGTTGAGGATGAAGTTTAATTAATGTACAGAATGAAGTGAAATGCATATCAGAAACAGAGCAAATGACAGGCAGAGGAGAAGAAGAAGAACAAAATGAAAAAAGAACGTGATGCAGAGCAGACCTGTGGAGAAAGAGAAGAATTGCAGAACGATAA
>JASDQU010243626.1:63936-73989 GCA_032191745.1 Picea mariana
GTTAGCAATATTGTGTGATGAATTTATGAAATCTTGCTAATCAGAGACTGGTGCTGAAGGTTCCTACTTTGGGAAGGAATAGGGTCCTGTTCTCTATTAGAATTAGTTAGCCTTCAATTATTTCCATGAGTGTGCTAATCAGAGAGTGGTGTTGAAGGTTCCTGCTTTGGGAAGGAAATAGGGTCCTGTTCTCTATTAGAATTAGTTAGCCTTCAATTATTTCCATGAGTGTGCTAATCAGAGACTGGTGCTGAAGGTTCCTGCTTTGAGAAGGAAATAGGGTCATGTTCTCTGTTAGAATTAGTTAGCCTTCAATTATTTCCATGAGTGTGCTAATCAGAGACTGGTGCTGAAGGTTCCTGCTTTGGGAAGGAATTAGGGTCTTGTTCTCTGTTAGGAGATAGATAACCTTCAGTGTGCATTATTTTAGTTAAGTAATAATTTCATGAAGTGTGATGATCGGAAACAGGTACTGAAGATCCCTGCTTTGAGAATAGGGTCCTGTTCTCTGGTTACAGAATAGTTGGTCTTTTCTATTGCAGTATCTTGTGTTATTTTAATGTAATCCAAGATTCTTCAATTAATCATTTCTTTAAACTTTGAGCTCTGCAATAGGTAGATTGTTTTTTTGTAATTCTAGCTAGAACTTCAGTTCATTCAAGGCAATTGTGATTAATTATGTTTCCTTTGCTACAAATCTAGGTTGCCTTTGGAATTGATCATATATAGTGAGTGGTTATGTTTGAAATAAATAGACTTCCCTGGGTTGACAATTTATGTAGCACTTGATTGTTTAAACTAAATAATCAATTATAGTGACCAACACTGAGGTATGGAATTTAAGGAATAAGTTTTATGCTTTCAATATAAATTCTATTCCTAGATTGAATAATTATGAAGCTGATTTATTAGCTAACGTAGCTTCGAAACTTTTTCCTGCAGAAGGATTGTCCCCAAATGCATTCTCCGTCGAAATGTTGTTCAGGCCATCCGTTCTCAACAACATCATGAATTGGAGAGTCTTCGACAACGATCAATAGATTATTAGCTTCCTGCATATGGAATAAACTCTCCAAGGCACGGTGATCGACGAATGCACTCATGATGACAATCTGTGCGATTTCACGGTAATACCAGATCCGAGATCTCCTAAATCTTCATCGGACCTGGTAAATTCGATCCCTAAATCTGTAGTTAGATTAGAAAAATTTTACGATCTTCAAGATAAATTCAAAAAATCGGTCAACTGTAAAACAAATAGTTCCTCTTTATCGTATGAAAAAGTAAACTTGGGAACTAATGACAATCCACAGTGCATTAATTTAGGGGTAGAGTGTTCTAAACAAGAGAAAGCCGCATTTATTAAATTATTTAAGGAATTCAAAGATGTTTTTGCATGGACGTATGAAGACCTTAAAACTTTTGACCCTAACATTATTCAACACGTCATTCCTATGAAACCCCAAACCTTGCTGTTTCAACAAAAGTTAAGAAAAATGCACCCTAAGCTCGAACCGACCATCAAAAAAGAATTAAATAAACTCCTGAATGCTAAGATAATTTTCCCAGTTAGGCACAGGCAATGGGTTTCTAACCTTGTCCCTGTCTGGAAGAAGAGTGGTGAAATCCGACTATGTGTCAATTTCCGAAACCTTAATAGAGCGTCTGATAAAGACAACTACCCTGTCCCACCCATGGAACAGATCTTTCAACAGGTATCTGGTTCTTAAAGACTATCCTTATTGGATGGTTTTTCAGGGTACAACCAAGTCCTGATGTCTCCTCCAGACCAACTTAAAACTACCTTCCGCACTCCATGGGGCACCTACGCTTATAGGAAAATGCCCTTTGGAATCATTAATGCCGGTGCCACTTTCCAGAGAGAGATTGACATCAATTTCCGAGGCTTAATCAATCAATATTTCATGGTTTACCTAGATGATGTTACTATATTTTTCAAAAACAAAATTGATCATCTAGCTCATTTAAGAGTCGTTCTATAGTGATGTCATAAATACGACATTTCCTTAAATCCTAAAAAATCTATCTTCGCAGTAGAACAAGGTAATCTCTTAGGATTCATTGTGTCAAGCAAAGGGATGGTTATCGACCCTGAAAGGACTCAAGTCATCTCGAAAATCCCCCCTCCCACATCCAAAAAGTCTATGCAGTCTTTCTTAGGCCAGATAAACTTTGTCAGGAGATTCGTCCCCAGTTTCTCCGAAATGGTGAGACCTTTACAAAATTTAATTAAGAAAGACGTGCAATATCATTGGGGACCCTTAGAAAACCAAGCTTTTAATTCAATAAAAAATGCCATAATAGATGCTCCTTCTCTCATGATCCCTGACTTTTCGCAAGACTTCACGCTCTACACATTTTCTTCTGACCGCTCCTACGCTGCTGTCCTAACTCAAAAGAACGATGAAAACAATGAAGTACCCATTTCCTTTATGAGCTCTGCTTTCAAAGGTGCGGAAATTAATTACCTAGCAGTAGATCAGAAAGCCTATGTTGTTTTTCAAGCAGTCAAGCACTTCCAATCTTATCTTTTGAAATTTAGGATGAAAATTATTGTCCCTTACCCAACCGTCAGAAATATGTTAGTGCAAAAAGAACTAGGGGAAAAAAGGGCGAACTGGGTCACTTCCTTACAAGAGTATGACATAGAAATCACCCCAACGCAAATAGTGAGAGGCCAAGGGCTGTGCAAGTTAGTTGCTGACTCAGCAGCAGGATAGCAAGAAGAAAATGATTTGTCAAACCCAGGACAACACAATCAAAATTCAATCTGCTGTGCACAAAACTCTGTCAGTCCCTGGTATGACGATATAAAATTCTATCTTGAACATGGGTCAGCCCCCCGTCACCTGGATCCAGTTAAAAGAAGGGAGTTAAGATTAAAATATGCCTCCTTTCAGTTGATTGATGGTATTTTTTTTTGTCAAAATTTTGATGGAGTACTAATGCGCTGTCTTGAGAAAGATGAAGCAGAAAAGGTCTTACTAGAATTGCATGCAGGAGAAGCTGGTGGGAATTTTGGTGGGGATACCACTACCCATAACGTTTTAAGAGCAGGTTATTACTGGCCTACACATTTTAGAGATGCTCATGCCTTGTGTTGTAAGTGTATTATTTGTCAAAAAGCATCTGGGCGGATACAGAAACCAGCCTTTCCTTTGCAGCCTGTTTCAATAGACTCTCCTTTTCAGTAGTGGGGTCTGGACATTATAGGTCCAATCAATCCACCATCCTCACAACAGCATAATTTTATCATAATAGCCATAGATTACTTCACCAGGTGGTATGAAGCTGCCACATTAAGAACTGTGAATACCAGTCAGGTAATTGCCTTTTTAAATTCTTGTCTGTTTAGTATTCGATAACGATTCTTATTTTTCGTCTCTTGAGATGAGCGAATTTTCTCTAGAAAAAGGAATTAAATTGAAGTATTATGTTAGCTATTACCCCCAGGGAAATGGATTGGTAGAATCAACAAATAAGAATCTGATTAAAATCATCAAGAGAACGGTATTTGAAAATCACAAAAATTGACATAATGCATTGTTAAACGCAATCTGGGCTGATAGGGTAACACCAAAAACTGTTGTAGGTAACTCTCCCTTCTTTCTCATCTATGGCAGAGAATCAATTCTGCCACCACATATTCTTCTTTCCTCACTACAGATATCACAAAAAATACAAGAAGAAGACTGCCCCCCTTTGGAGAATCGTATTAACGCTTTAATAAAACTAGAACAGGTAAGAGCTCAAGCTAAATGTAAGTTAGATCAGCATCAACTAGTGGTCAAAATCTAGTTTGATTCCAACTCTTCCTCTGATAGGAACTTCAATGTAGGTGACCTTGTCGTAAAATGGGACAAATCACATGAGGGAAAGGGAGAGCATACAAAGTTTCAAAACTTATGGCTTGGACCATTTTTAATTGCTGAGAAATTGGGTCCTAGCTCTTTCCGATTACAGAATCTAGAGGGACAGCCAGACACCTATCCAGTGAATGGCCAAGCTCTGAAAAGGTATTTCTCTTGATGAAAACCCTATGTATATTGTGTAAATATTTTCTTTTGTTTGCTTTTCTTTTGGTGTTTTGGTTTTGATTTTTCCCTTACGCTTATTAGTTTTTGCTTTTGGAAATACACATACCTACATTTTGAACTCTTCAGACAAAGAAAACATAAAATTATTTCTCTGAAATGACTACTGAAAAGTTGTCTAAACATCAATTATAATATACTTCTGAAATTTACAACCATGTTGATAAAAGCCTGTTGTTTGAAAGAAGTTAACTGATTTCGATCTGTAAGTGAAGCCTATCATGATCATTCATTATCTTCTTACGCTATCCTTGTTCCTTAAGGGAATAACTCAAAACATGTTTCCTTTCTTTCGAAAGTTGGTTTTGTAAACAAACCAATCTCTTAATATTAATGAAGGACAGTTTTAAAAATTCTTTCAAGGTCTGTAAAAATATGACTAAAATATCATAATTTTCAGTGTCACCCCGCTCGATTATATATCTTTAAAAAACTAAACAAATCATTAAAAGAGCTATGGGACGTGCTTGTAAACCTGCCGGGATACTAAGAAGGTTTGCTGGCAGCGGGTAAATGCATGCATGATGCCAAGACAACTTCGTGGGGTACTGAATAGGCCTGCTGGAAGTGAAGCAATGTCGGGTATATGAAAATTTTCAAATATGGAATCTCTTGACCTTAAAATGTCCTTTATTCTAATCTGGAACTTCTTGGCAGGATACTGATATCAGAGTGGGTTAAATGGCAGCCCTGTCGAGGCTATGGATGCCTGTTGGCAGCAGTGGCTCTGTCAACAGTATTGGAGATTTTATCTTTAATATCATGACTCTCTTGTCTTAAGACTGATATCAGTTTTCATCTTTTAGGCACAGCTGGAATTTGTTTGATTAATGATGATGTTTAAACAATTTTCTGGTTGTTTTTGAGTTAGAATTATTCTCATTATCCTAATATGGATTTGTTCTTTTGGCAGAGATAACTTCTTCTACCAGTGTGTCGCCATTGTTGGCGTCCATTTTGCATTTTTATCTTTTCCTTACAAGCTGCCTACACAAGGGTTTTGAACCCTCAATACTCATCGCAATTTCTTAAAACAAAACGACACTATTATTTTGTGCATTCACACACCTGCCTTTTGTTTTCATTTTCACGACTGCAAGCGTGAAAACCTTGAGTTGGAAGTCATGTCAATGGAATTAAAATCATCCTTGGATTGTTATGAATACTCTTGTTCATGTAATCATTTAACCTCTAACTCAATAATGGTCATACATGCGTCAAAACACCAAACATTTATTCACTTTTCATTTTTGTTGATATGGTTTCAATTTATAGGTTCGCCATGCAATGATTTTTGGTGTCTTTGATCAAATCCTTGGTGCAATGGTTTCATAGAACACATAAATTTTATGATCAAATCTTTGGTTCTATATTCGAAATGTTGTTTTATTTTAAATCATACAAAATCTATTGTTTGTTCAAACATTCGGATTGAATTGTCATGGTTTTCAATGGTTGTTTGTTTGGCATGTCATTTACATTGTTTTTGACACACACCAAAAGTGATTTGAATTACCAAGGCGTCATCGATTGTACATGTCAAAACAAATGTTTTGCATGGTATCAAGTCATTCCACCACCCTCGCATGCATAGGCATTAAACGTTTGCCTTGCACCTTGGGCTACCTTTTCTTGTTTTGAGAAAACTATGGGAATTGGTCCTGTGCCTAGCCTGTCTAACCTCCTCACCGTTTACCTTGCTGAATGCGTGTTCTCTCCTATGGCACCTATAGTGTGCATAGAACCTAATGGAATCCAAATGTTGTTGTTATTTGACAATGCTCATGAGGACCTGGAGAGTAATGGCTAGTTATTTTTCATCCAAAAATTTGAGGGTTTCAACCTCGCGGTCGCTCAGTAATTTTCCCTCACATTCGATGGATGTAGGGCCAAAGTTGGAGACATCCAGCTCGAAATGAATGAAAGAATTCCTCAGCTCAACCACTGGTTTTCCAGCCAAGGGGGAGAGGTGGTTTAAAAATTCAAAGGTGGATGAAGTGCCATGGTTTCTCCTATTTACATCGAGGAAAATTGTCAGTTGTGATAGAGGTATGCCAGTCACTTCTTAAGTCTAGGTGGCATGATTTATTGGCCATTGTTAAGCAATTTGTGACTTGCAAAGGTCGATATGGTTTAGTGTTTCTTTACCATCTCTGGTTGCTTATGAATTTCATAGATTTCCCCTTGAATATGCCTCATTACCTCCTTCGCAGTTTGTATAAAATGGCTAAACATTATAAGAGGGAGAAGGATGACTCCATCCTTTTCCATCACTATTTGATTAAAATCATTATTATTCATCATTTGAGGTTGAGTGGTGATTGTTGGCAAGCTTTCCTGTTGAGGAATGGATTTTCCACTCCTGAATGTGTTCAAGTGGAAAAGATTTTGGTCACCGAAACTCTTGTCGGGCCTGTCATGCCACCTCTTACCCTCCTACCCACTGTCGAACCCTCGACCTACCCCAACGCTGACCTACCTAACACCCTACCTAACCCATGTTCGAAAGACAATGCTAAGACTGTTAAGAAGCCTGCAAGAAAAAAAGGCAAGGGTAATACCGATGTCAATAGCAAGGGAAAGAAGGTTTCACGTTGGATATCTAGGTGTGCTCGTAATAAGCCAAAACAAAACATAGACTAGAAGCCTATTGTTTTGAGTGAAGATTCGAACTCTGAGATTGAGAGATTTCTGACCGAGGAGTACCCATACTCACACGGACTCTATTTTGTTGAACCCTATGACTACGTATCCAACCTCCCACCATGCCTTAAGGATGAACCTAACTTCCCTAGGATCAAGTTTGATAGTGGAACCCCTGGTAATTTAAAAGATCCCTCACCTATAATGCCATGACCTAATCGACCATAGTGCACTGAATGTAACTCTTGGCTCGAACGATACTACACAGATGTCCCTCTATTGCAATCCAAAATTAAGTCCTTGGAGGACCGGGTGACTATGTTGTCTAAGGAAAATAATAGACTGCAAGCCAACGATAAGAGGCAAAAGACCACGGGTTCTATCATGTTCAAAAATGTTGAGACAGCCACTACCATTGTTAACTCGAAATTTTCCTGACCAAATCGTTTCCCTACAGCCAAGGTATGTTATTTAAACATTGATTTTTGGAATGATTTGGTTTGTTTTGAATTAGCATAGCCGATTGTGTTTGCTCTGAATTAGTTTGATATAGTTCTGTTTTGTTTGAATTGATTCAAAAACGATTCTGTTAGTTTTGAATTGACATAAATGATTGTGTTTGTGTTGAATTAGTATCAAATATTTGTTTGATAAATCGAATATAGTCTGTTTCGTTTGAATTGATTCAATACGATTTCGTTTGTTCTAAATTGGCATAAAAGATTTGGTTTGTTTTAGCATGAATGATTTTCTTTTCTTCGAATTAGTAATTAAGGGTTTGTTTGATAGATCACATACATTTCTGTTATCATTGGATTAGTTTAAATGATTATTGTTTGTAAATATGACCAGCTACAGAATCGTGAGATTCTGTAGCTAGTCATAAAATTTGGATTTTTGTTGATTTTACAATTAAAACACTATCTAAAATTGTTTATTCTTGCCCATCTACAGGTACACATGAATTTCATTTGGAATTGGATCTGTTGTGGCAGTTCAGAATATGATTTTTGTTACATAGTTTTGGTTTAGGTTGTTAGTCTTAGGTAGAAATAGGAATCTAGTAGATTGTTCCCAGATTTTTGGCAAATAGTTTTAATATTTTCCACAAGGATTGTTTTATCCTGTGGCCTTTATATACTCATTATTTTTTGTAAAGGACCCATGACTGTTGGGAGAAAACATACTATGGACTTATGATTATACAGACTCGAATAGAAGTGGATTTGTTGTACAGATTTAGCTTCAATTTATCTTACTTTTGTTCAAGTTTTGTGCATAACAATTTGTAATCAGATTATTGACTACTTTAGATATCAAGATTTGTTATAGGTTGATGTGTTATGATTTAAATTTTGTCCATATTTGATGTATCTCATTTTACTCACAGTAATTACTCTGTTTGAATTTAATAAATAGAAGGTTTATCTTCTTTGTTAAATGAATGGTTATGTACAAATCTTCGCACTGGGATTTATCTAAATGTGATGATCTGTAAATTATTAAATTGTTGTTGTTTTATGTCTTGTTTGTTTTGTCATTCGTATTCAAAGAGAATTGTTGCTCCCAGTTTACGAGAAGCTTGTGGAAAATCTGGTGCGGGTTTCTCCCATCAAACAGTTAAATCAAGTATTGTGAACATGACAAATAGGAAGCGCTTCTACAGGTCAGTTTGTTAGTGTTATTTAATTAGTTAATTAATATATAATTTTTTGTAATCTGATCATGTTTCATTTTTCATCTCTATAGTTCAGATTTACAGTTAGGATTGTTATTTTAATCGCTTAGCTTAGATAGCTTTCATTTTATTCCTTTCTCATAAAAATTATAGAAATAAAAAATAAGAGCTTCGCTGTCATAGGACAATTTACAAATGATTTTGCAAATTTCGATCAAAATTTGTATTCTGTAAATACTCTACATATACAATTGAGATTTAATTGTATTGATAGCTGAACATTTAACAAGTAGAATTACTGTTGTATAATATTAGTAAGTAAAATGTATATATAGTTTTCGATTTGTATATAGTTTTCGATTTGTATATAGTTTGCAGTAGCTGTTTTTTTTTACTTAGATTAGTTTCTTTAGATTAGTTTTTCTTTCATTTTTCTAGGACTTAGATTGGCCAAATGGCTTGGGTTATTTAGACAACCCCAGACCAGATCCACCCCTCCAGTTGACCAGTGGTCAATTTCTCCCGTCAACATTATCACAAAGATTACAGATTCTTTCATCCCATGGTGTTTTTGGAATTTTCCAATGCCTAGTTTCAATATGTAGCTCGTGAGAATTTGTTCTTATTTTGGAAATGTTTATATTATTTACACTAGTCAAAACATAGAGATACTTTTGATCTTATAGATTAGGTTTGATCACCTCCTTATAATATCTTAACTTTTTTTTACCCTCTAATTCTTTATCGCACCACAAATTCTTCTTAAATTTAGATGTAATAATTTTTTTAATATTATCCTTATTATGTATAATGATCTCTTCCTTTTTTTCCAATGACTTATCTAAGACTAAGCATCTTCATGCCATCCCCACTTGAGCCAAAGGTAGTTTTGGCTGGAGTTTGAAGCAATTTTGGGGAGAATATTGTATTCCATGTTGTTTAACTTCTTCTTATACATCAGGTATCTGGTCATAGCCATACTCTCAATGGGGGGAAGGATCAATTCCATGAGGAGGATAAGATAGGGTATATTTCCTTTAATTTTAAGATTATAAGTTATAAAACTCTTTTGGATTTCCTCTATCTTTATCCATGATTCTCTAGAGATATTGCATCCACAATATTCACATCCATATAAAATAATGGGAGTAACAATATTCTCAAAGAGGTGTTTTTTCTTATCCTATATCCAAAGTTCCATTGATTTACAATTTTTTTCAAGCCCATAATAATTATTCCACCCTCCATTTATCTTTTTCTAAATTCTATTGTTCTAGTTAATCTTCTGATGAATATTGATTCTAAGGTATTTGTATGAAGACACTTCCTCCAAGTTGTTGTTGTCATATATAGAAGTATTTGTTGGATTACTGAGAGGGGGGTGAATCAATAATAGATCGATTTAATCTTTTTCACCATAAAATGCAAGTGTTATATCAATGTAGCATTATCATCCAATAGTTTCAAAGTAAATAAACAATGAACAAATGAGCAATCACACACATACACAATACACCAGTGTTTTACGTGGAAACCAAAAGAGGGATAAAACGACATAATGTTTTTTATTATATGTCTTTAATAATTACATTCATTGGAAGCACCAACTTCCTTTGT
>JASDQU010243627.1:46969-71362 GCA_032191745.1 Picea mariana
TACAAAGGCACCCATGGACAACACCTACCCCTGGTCTTACTATGACTGGACATCCTTAGACCATACCACTTCATGTACATGGCTTGAATGATCTTCTGTGGAAACTTTCCTTTTCTTATGGATACTGGCCCAATAGGTTATTATGTTTGTTTCTTCAACCTTGTATAGTAGATCAATGTAATGTCTTTGAGCTCTTAGATGATATGCTAGGGATTTTATGCATGTATTTGATAAATTTAATGATGAAACATGATTGACATTGCTATGATCCCGAGGACTGATGAGCCCATGGAGGGCGTAGTTTTTGATGTGCAGGACCATATCCGACGGATAGGTACCAGTGGAATGGTACACATGGGGATATGATTAGCTCGGATGTCCATGGGCCTAAAGAGCCCATCAGATGGTTGTTGGGATGGCAGAGACAGGACAACGTTATGATGAGCCATTGCATTAGAAGAAAGAAGGACGTTCCACCCAGGACACTTTGGCAGAGCCCAGCCTAGGGGGAATCACCCACTGCAGATGGGACGTTTACTTTTGATGGACAGGACATCACCTGAGAGAGATGGACATTGTCTGGAGCATGTGGCAGTGTGTTGAGGTCATTTGGCACATGTAGCAGCTTGGAGGAGCCCTAAAGGGGCCAACCTTGGGTTTCTGGATACTATGTTTGCCCAAAAAGGGCCAACGTCTCCCTCAGAAGGGCTTGACGTCCCTCTTTTAGCTCATTTTATGACATTTTTCTGGCAATTAATGTAAAAACAGTGTAAATTTGGTAATCAACCTTGTCAGCTATTTTAATGACCTTAAATTTAAATCAAAGGTCATGGATTGGTATAAATAGAGGACGTTTTGCCTCATTTTAAGGAGAACATAACTCACTCTCTTGTGAGAGATCTACTTTTAGTATTTTGTCTTGGTATTTTGCTCTTGGAAGTGAGGCGCAACTCTTGTGGAGGATTTTTCTTGGCATTTTTATGGTGTTTCTCTCATTGGAAGGTTTACAACTAGGGTTTGATGAGCATTCTTCATGATTTGTAAGTGTATTTTTCATGCAAAACTTCTTGAATGAATGGTTGTAGGTTTAATCTCTTACATTTTCTATTATATTTCTTAATCTTGAAACCCTAGGTAGCAAGCACACAAGTAGGTCCTTGCTATATGTTCCCATGCTAGAGAAACTTGTTTTAGCCATTGATTAAGGAAGATATAGCCTAGTCGTTGCTACACTAATCATCCTTTTTCTGAGTTAGCGTTTAAATATAAGTTGAAGAGAGGAGACATCATAGGCCTAGTTGATTCTACACCTAGGGTTTTAACCTTCTAGGGTTTGAAGAGCCTTTCTCCCGCAACACTTTTCTCCCTTAGACTTGTACTTTAAATTTAGTCATTTTTTATCTAAAAATGAAAATATTTGTATTGTTGTGCAAAGTATTCATTTCCATAAAAATTAAATGTGCAAAGGGTTCTTTCATCATGATTTATAAACTTTCAGTGTGAGGGAGTATTGTTTTGATTCACTGCTTTAATATCTTAAATCTGTCTAACATAGCAAAATAAATTCATCATAAACACACAGCACATGTTGAGGCAGTTCACCCCTCCTGGGCTACATCTGCGAGGTCCAAGGCTCCCAATGGGCATGTCCTTGATCTATTCATGCTCAAAATGGTGTTACAATGAGAAAAATGCCAAAAACAGGCCAAACCAGCTGAGAAAACGAAATCAGAGTACAGACAGAAGCTTAAAATGACTCTATTATCACCTAAAACAGTGAAGGATGATCCAATACAGCTCCTCTTCCCTCAAGGCCTTGATGGCTCCTCAAGCTCCTATGACTTGAAAATGGCTGAACGACACCTCTATTGGCTCTGCAACCTATTCCATTCGCTCCAGAAGGCTGAGAATACCCAAAATCCACCAAAATTTCGTGCCAAATGGTTTCCTGTAGCAAAAGTTATGCCCAAAACTAACTTTGTCCTCTTTTCCCAAAAAAACTCCACCAAAATTGGAGTAGCGGGAGTTAGCATGGCTAAAAATAGCAAAAGGCACAAAACAAGGCGGACTCCACCCAACTCTCGTCGAACCGTTAGCATGCACATTTAATGTTRAGGCTCGTGGTCACTTGACTCCGCCTAAACCGTCGCGTTTTATTGTTGGATAGCCACGTTACAAACCCGTGGCAGTTACCCCCACGTGCACATATGAATGGTGCTAACCATAACCGTCGGCAACCCATAGCATATGCGTTTACCCCACGTCTCATGTGAACGGTGCCATCTGCAACCGTCGAGGCTAAGGCCTTGGTTTCGGCTTGGGGTCCTGTGCAAAAGGGGGCTGGTCCTTAGGGGTTGGTCCCCTTTTTACCGCCCTTCCAAACTTGATGAAAGTTTAAAATATAAATGTGTCATTTAAACTGCAAGCCACATCACTAGCCCGAGCAGTTAAGTCTCGGGGCTGTCTTTCCATCCACCCGTGGTCGAATCCTGCCAATGCTAACTTTGTTGCGCGCTCCAATATGTTTTTTAAAAAGTTGATGCCACGTGGCGGCCTCCGCGCCCACCACATTTTTTTTTTAAAAACATATGTATATATATATTTATTTGTTTTATTATTTCATTATAAATATATTTTTTTGTTTTTTAATGAAATAAGGGATATTCAAACTTGAATATCTTTCACATGCAGATTCGGTTTTGCGTGTCATTCATGGCAAAAGGATCGTATCGACGAGAGCTATCCAGTAGTTCTGACTTCAACCATTTCTGAGCAATTTCCATTTTGATCATTTTCTTCACTTAGGACATGATCTCCTGATCACACCTCCCGATTGGGAATCTTTTGGACCCCAAAAGCCTTCAATTACCTGTTAAGAAGATGAGGGTACAGGTCCCTCACCTTTTCCAATTCAATCCACTTTGCCTTACTCGGTTTTCTGCCTTTAAGACCAACCCGAACATAATCAACATTTCCCCTCCTTGAAGTGTGTGTCCTTCTATCAAGAATAGCATCCTCTTTCAACTCATCCAAAAATTCTGGCGAGAAATCTTCTATGGAAGGTAGCTGAATGTCACTTTCATAATCAGAAATTAAAGGAGGCTCATACAAACGTAAATTTTCCACATTCATAACGGAATACATTTGCATGTATGAAGGCAAATCTAATTGAAAAGCATTATTTCCAACTTGTTTAAGGATCTTGAATGGACCATAACGAATAGGCTTCAGCTTTTTACCTTCTCCTTGCATTCTTTCCTTACTAATATGCAGCCATACCTCGTCCCCTTCTTGAAACTTATGATCAATTCTATGCTTATCATGCCTCTCTTTGTATTTGCCTTGACTTTTTACAAGTTGTTCTTGCACTTGATGATGTATGAGCTGAATTATTTCAATGAACATGCGAGCTTTGTCAATGTCACTATGACCATCAATGGCCACATCCATCTCAAGAATAAAATCTAAAGGTGATTTAGGCAAATACCCAAAACAAGCTTCAAAAGGTGAATTATTTGTAGAAGAGTGCTTGGCCCGGTTGTAAGCATGTTGAATGTAATGCAAATGCTCATCCCAAAGCTTGGGATGCTTGCTGCAATAACCTCTCAAAAGATGTACAATGGTTCTGTTCACTACTTCTGTTTGGCCATCTGTTTGCGGATGGAAAGCAGTACTCTTTTTCATCTTGGTGTCCATCATCTTCCATAAATTGGACCAAAAATTCCCCACAAATATGGAATCCCTGTCACTAACAATAGAAGTAGGCAAGCCATGATGAACCCATACATGTTGAAAATATAAATCAGCAGTTTTAATCAGCAGTTATAGTTTTCTTACATGGCATAAGAATACACATCTTATTGAAACGATCAACTACTACATAAAGATAATCATGTTGCTTTCTAGATAATGGTATCCCTCCAAAAAAATCCATAGAAACACTTTCCCATGGTCTAGAAGGTACCAGAAATGGCGTATATAAACCAAGCTTCCTATTACTAGGCTTGCTTGTATCACATAATGAACAACCTCTAATGAAACGTGAAACACTATCTACCATGCGAGGCCAATAACAATACCTCTGTAAATGTGCCACCGTTTTGCTTACTCCGAAATGTCCAGCTATGAGAGAAGAATGAGCTTCTCTCATGATGCTTAGTCTCTCCCCCTATGGTATACATAACTTGCCCAAATGAAATAGCAAATTATTATGCAAATGATAATCATTCTCCTCAACATGATTTCCTTCACTCAAGTTAGCATATACATCCTTAAAATCAACATCTGAAGTATATTGCTCTATGTAACTTGCATGTACAATAGAATCATTCTTAAGMAAAGTACTAGCACAAATAATAGGCCTTGAAAGCATATCAGCAACCTTGTTGTAAATACCTTTCTTGTACCTTATTACCAAGTGAAATTGTTGTAGGAAGCCCATCCATCTGAAATGACGTGACTGCTGCAATTTACTTTGTGATTGCAAGTATTGTAAAGGCTGATGATCGGTATGAACAATGGTTTCTTTGCCCATCAAATAGTGTTTCCATTTTTTGACACTTTGAACCAACGCATACAACTCTTTATCATATGTAGGATAATTCACAATGGCATCATTAAATGTCTTAGAATGAAATGCAACAGGCTTACCTTGTTGTAGGAGAACTGCACCCATGGTGTAATCACTAGCATCCGTATGAATCTCAAATGACTGTCTCAAGTCCAGTAACGCAAGGACTGGAGTTGAACTTATCTTTTCTTTCAATGACTCAAAATATTTATGTTGCTTGCCTCCCCATTGGAAAGCACACTTCACACTAGTCACTGCATGCATAGGAGCTGCTATGGCAGAGAAGTTAGAAATAAACTTCCTCCAATACTGAGCTACACCCAAAAAACTTCTTACCTCTGTAATGGATTTGGGAGTAGGACAATTTACAATGGCTTCTACTTTGGAAGGATCAATTCTAAAAGCACCACCTCCTACTATGTGTCCCAAATAAACCAAAGAAGTTTTCCCAAATTCACATTTTGACATTTTAAGAAATAACTGATTTTTCTTCAAAATATCAAGTACTTTCTTGACATGCATGACATGCTCTTCTCTAGTCTTGCTGAAAATTAAAATGTCATCTAAGTAGACAATTATGAAATCATCAAGAAAAGGACGTAAGACATCATCCATTACCCGCATGAAAGTTGCAGGTGCATTGCATAAACCAAATGGCATAACAAGCCACTCAAAGAGTCCTTGTTTGGTTTTAAATGTTGTCTTCCAAATGTCACTTTCTGCAATTCTAACTTGGTGATAACCACTACGTAAGTCTAACTTAGTGAAATATTTATCATCTTTTAATTGATCAACCAAATCATCTATTCTTGGAAGTGGGTATCGATTATTTACCGTTATTTTGTTCAAAGCCCTGAAGTCCACACACATGCGCCAAGTTCCATCTTTTTTTGGAATCAACACTATTGGTGACCCACATGGCGAAGCGCTTGGTCTTATGAATCCTTTGTCCAACAAGTCTTTAATTTCCTCTTGATTTCATCATTCTCCATGATAGACAAGCGGTACATGCCGATGTTAGGAAGAGGACAATCTTGATGTAGATGGATTTCATGTTGAATCTCCCTTTGAGGAGGTAAACCTGTCGGTTCCTGAAACATCTCATGATGTGCATCAACTACATCATATAAATATGATTTAATCTTGGAATCACAATTTTCAAAGGCCTCATGATTCACATCAACCTTGGGCTTAATCATAAGAAGTACAAAACTCTTACTAGAATTTACTAGCCTTTTTACCTGTCCCGCATTTACCATCGCTATATTTTCCTTCTTGCGATGTGCTCTGACAATGAACTCCTTTCCATATTTAAAGAGATGATATTTATTTTCATGGCGATGAAAGATCGCTTTCCTTTCATATAAGTAAGGACTTCCCAAAACAATTCCTAAAATATCAAGCGGCACCACATCAAGTTCAACTGTGTCAATAAAGTGTGCAGTTATGGCGAATCGCAATATGCATTTTCTTGAGACTTGTAAATTTGCATCCTTGCATATCCACCCAAGTGGATAAGGTTTTGGATGTGGAATGGTCTCCAGTTTAAGTTGTTTGACCAATTCCTCTGATATGAGATTTGCTTGTGACCCACTGTCGAACAGTGTGTCAATTTTAGTATGTTTTGAAACTACCCTCACATGGAATAATTCAAATCTTTCTTCCTCATTAGGAGCTTGTACATGACAGTTTGAAGTACTAGTGCTTGGCTTAGTTTTAGTTTCCTTTCCCTTCATACTTTTCAAACCCATGGCTGCAATTTTGGTTTCATCCCCTAAATCGTCACCTAAATCTTGAGGTGTAGTTGTAGTAGCTGCAGTTTTCTTCTTTCCCTTGTTTTTGTTAAACTGATTTCTTTTTTCAGGATGTAATTTCCAACAGTTTTTTTCTTCATGTCCCTCTTTAGAACAATGTTTACAAATGATTTTTTCACCCTCTTGTTTGATAGATGCATTCTTTTTTCCTTTTCCCTTAAAAGTTTTGTCTTTGTTTTTCCCTTTGAAAAACTTGTTTCTACCCTCATCAAAAGTGTTTTTCCCTCTTGCCTCTAAATGCGTAGCTTGTACACAAACTTCATCTAGACTAGTAGGATTAAACATGAGGATAGTATGTTTAAGGTAACTGTGCAAACCACCGATATATTTCAGCAAAGTATCTTGACTTTGTAAATCTACCCCTAATAAGAGTGCTCTTCTCCTAAATTCTTGGGTATAGTCTTGTACATTCTGTCCCTTAAGCTGTCTAAAGTTTTGCCAATTCATTATAGCCTTTTGTAGATGAGCTAATGGATAAAATTGCTTCTTGATTGCAGTAATAAATTCAGTCCATGATAAAGTAATCTTACCATGTTTCTTTATTTCATCCTTGGTCTTGGCTTCCCACCATACCAATGCTGCTCCATCCATTCTTAGCGAGGCTAGTTGTATCTTGTTGTTGTCATCATGAAGGTTTTGAATCCTTAAATAAACTTCCAATTGTCTGATCCAATTATCAATTTTTTCTGCATTGACTTCACCATTAAACATAGGCAATTCAAATTTGACATCAAGCTTTAAAAAAGGACTTTTACCAGTGGTTTTTGACTTATGAGACTGATTTACCGAAGTTGAGGAAGACGATGTAGAGGAAGAGGAAGAAGATGGAGATGGTGGATCACCATTTCCTCCATGTCCTTTCTTTGACTATTCATTAATCTTCTTGCCTCCTGTGGAACCCTCTCCTTCTTTCTGGTTTTTAGACCCTTCTCCGGAAATCCTGTCATTTCTTTCTTGGTAGAGGATCCTTACCATTTCAGTCATATCTACTAAAGCTTTCCGAAATATTCGTTCTTCCTCCTTGGGATCCATCTCTTCAGGAGTTTCTCCTTCTCTTGAAGACATGCTTGAAGCTGCTACTAAGGCTCTTGGAGGTGGATTTCTGACCCTTCTTGGATGTGGATTCATTTGTTCACTAACCAAGCTTCCTTCACCTCTTTGGAGTTTTAGCCTAGTAAGCATGAAAACTTGCAAACAAGTAAATTAATCTTTGCACAAAACCAATGCTGAGTAAAAAGACTCTAGCTTCAAAAGCTCTAATCCTGAGCTCTGATACCATCTGATCTGAAAATGAAAATATTTGTATTGTTGTGCAAAGTATTCATTTCCATAAAAATTAAATGTGCAAAGGGTTCTTTCATCATGATTTATAAACTTTCAGTGTGAGGGAGTATTGTTTTGATTCACTGCTTTAATATCTTAAATTTGTCTAACATAGCAAAATAAATTCATCATAAACACACAGCACATGTTGAGGCAGTTCACCCCTCCTGGGCTACATCTGTTGGGTCCAAGGCTCCCATTGGGCATGTCCTTGATCTATTCATGCTCAAAATGGTGTTACAATGAGAAAAAGGCCAAAAACAGGCCAAACCAGCTGAGAAAACAAAATCAGAGTACAGACAGAAGCTTAAAATGACTCTGTTATCACCTAAAACAGTGAAGGTTGATCCAATACAGCTCCTCTTCCCTCAAGGCCCTGATGGCTCCTCAAGCTCCTATGACTTGAAAATGGCTGAACGACACCTCTCTTGGCTCTGCAACCTATTCCATTCGCTCCACAAGGCTGAGAATACCCAAAATCCACCAAAATTTCTTGCCAAATGGTTTCCTGTAGCAAAAGTTATGCCCAAAACTAACTTTGTCCTCTTTTCCCAAAAAAACTCCACCAAAATTGGAGTAGCGGGAGTTAGCATGGCTAAAAATAGCAAAAGGCGCCAAACAAGGCGGACTCCGCCCAACTCTCGTTGAACCATTAGCATGCACATTTAATGTTAAGGCTCGTGGTCACTTGACTCTGCCTAAACCGTCGCGTTTTATTGTTGGATAGCCACGTTGCAAACCCGTGGCAGTTACCCCCACGTGCACATATGAATGGTGCTAACCGTAACCGTCGGCAACCCGTAGCATATGCGTTTACCCCGCACCTCATGTGAACGGTGCCATCTGCAACCGTCGAGGCTAAGGCCTTGGTTCCGGCTCGGGGTCCTGTGCAAAAGGGGGCTGGTCCTTAGGGGTTGGTCCCCTTTTTACCGCCCTTCCAAACTTGATGCAAGTTTAAAATATAAATGTGTCGTTTAAACGACAAGCCACATCACTAGCCCGAGCGGTTAAGTCTCAGGGCTGTCTTGCCATCCACCCGCGGTCGAATCCTGCCAATGCTAACTTTGTTGCGCGCTCCAATATGTTTTTTAAAAAGTTGATGCCACGTGGCGGCCTCCGCGCCCACCACATTTTTTTAAAAAAAACATATGTATATATATTTTTTCTTGTTTTATTATTTCATTATAAATATTTTTTTTTGTTTTTTAATGAAATAAGGGATATTTAAACTTGAATATCTTTCACATGCAGAGTCGGTTTTGCATGTCGTTTGCGGCAACAGGATCGTATCGATGAGACCTATCCATTCGTTCTGACTTCAACCATTTCCGAGAAATTTCCATTTTGAGCATTTTCTTCACTTAGGACATGATCTTCTAATCAGTTTTTCCAAGAATATTTAAAGAAAGAGGAAGGAGCATGAGGCCTTGCTTAAGAAACACCGGAATGAGCCTCCTTTTCTTAGGTTTTTGATTCTAGGGCCCTTCCATTGCAGCACCATAGAACCTAACCTTATAGTCTTTATATTTTGATCCTCCTGAGGTCTTGCCCTTACTTTTGACTCCATAATACCCTAAGGCACTGGTTTTTCTCTCCAACGTTGAACTTGTTGTGCAAAAAAAATATTTCAAAACTCTCAAATCTGAAACCCTAACTAACCCTAACGTCTTCTAACATAGCAGAAAATGATGACATCATGCCTTTATTAAGCTTTTGTTGATAGAAAATACTGTGGCTTGGTCATCCAGCGATAGACATTGATATATTGGTAATTTTCATTGGCTAATTTGCAAAACGTTGGCTTTATTTGTCTATTACACTAACCCTAAAAGAAGCTGATGTCACCTCTAGGATATTGACGCAACAACTTCTTATATATGAGCAATTAATGATATTTAATGCATTGATTAATTCAAAGATTGATTATTTTCATTAGATGCTATATTATTCAAGTGCTCATTGACAAGTAATATTATATGCCATTGTTATTATTGCAAACATTGACTTCATCAATATTTACTGCTATATAATGCTCATATACATTAAAACTAAGATATTCATTGGTCTATGAAGTACTAACCATTATTCCATGTATTATTTTTATTGTTGTCTTGTCTCGCAAGCAGATGCCTTCCCTGTGGTTATTCTTCATTTGACTATCTTCTTGGCGGCGATCTGTGAAGGGAAAACTAACCTTAAGACTTTGAGCCTTTTCCTTTCAAAACCCCAGATTTCTAGGGACGTCTCCCTTGGGCTTAGCCACCCTAAATAGAAAGGACCTCCCCATTGTGGTGACATTGGATGGGGTAGGTTCCTGTTATGCCAGTTTGACCCCCATCCTATAGCCATAAGACCTAAACTACAAACTGAGCGATAACAGGCCCTAATGTTAAAAGGAAGTGACATAAATGGTATAAATAAATATCATTATACATTCATTTGATACACAAGTCGAATTTTAGAGGAAATCAGAAGAAAAGAAGGCCGGATTTCAAGGGAGGATGAAGTCTTTTGGTGATGTGTTCTAAGGTATGTTATTTACAGGTCATCTTACCATTTTCGCTATAAATGTTTTTATAGAATGATTCAGATGGTGAAATTGCTATGGTATTTAGAAGACATAACAAGGTACCTGTGGTAGGAGTTTCAGCTCTTGATTCTCTATAATTATGGAGATACACTCTGTGGAAGATAGGGTTTTTTACCAATCCTGAAGCTAGTCATAAATAGGTGTTCCGAGTAAAACAGTCATAACTTCTTCATAGAGAATCCAAATGAAGTGGGACCAATTTCATTGTAAATAGTACAGATTTTAGTTTCTTTTGTGCGAGTTTCAGAATCTGATGTTAAATATTGAGCACGATGCATTCTATACAAGATCGCTCTCCTGAATAAACCAGAATTGAACAGGGTCTACCATTCTCTCTATAACTTCTTTTTGGGGAGGATTCAAGGAGTGAAACTTGTAGAAGTTTCAGAGAATAAATTGAGTAATATTATCTACAAGATCAAATTATTCCAAGAATTGAAGAATTGTAGAAATTGAAGAAGTCTCAGGAAGCATTATCAGGTTCTATGTGATGTTGGTTGATGGTGATGATTTAGTGTAAAGTTTTATTATCTCTAATATATTCTTGGGTGGAAGGAAGGGGCAAGGATGGAGAGTTCGAACCTCTCTTGATATTGGAGGATTGTATCTTCCTCTTGGAGGTTTATCCCTCCCTTTACATTTGGAAGTTGTAGCTACCTTTGGAAGTCATTACTTCCCTTGAACAATAACTATTAAATATTTCTCATATATTGTGCATGGTGTATTGGTGTAACTCTTATACTATTGTTCATTGCTCATTGGATATAACTGAATGGTTTAAGTATAAGTTGAAAAAAAGGCTTTAAATTGTACTTGATACTGATTCACCCCCCTCTCAGTATCAACAATAATTTCACGATGCAGGAGGCAACACAAACTCTCCATGTGTTTGGAAGAGTAACCAAACAGAGGAGGACATAGCTCTATGTAGTAAGAACAACTTCCTAAGGTCATATTAGATCCCAAATCTTGGCGAAAAAATGAAAGGTTGTGCTTTGTCCAAGGGCAACTCATTGTGCTGCCAAAAAAGAATTTCCCGTCCCCTCTTTTTGTGTTTTTTGATTTTTTTGTCTTTTTCAATATTTTTAAAGATATTGAAAAATAATAAAAGAATGCTACGTTACATAGGAGGAACGAGTTTCGCAAGCAAGCATACTAGTTCTAGGTGCAAGGAACACACTAATTCTCAAAGAAATGAGACATGTGCAGGAAAAGGAAACTCGGGGGAAATTCCTCCATGGGTCAAGGTGTCAGGTCGCAGAGGCAAAGTGCTACAAGGCTTGCATATAAGACATTTTTCAAAGGTTCAATTGAGAACAACATGGAGCCGGCATTAGGCCAAAGATGCAGAGATGCAAATGTGATTAGAAAGAAACGATGAAACCCCCTTCAATGTATTTTTAAAGAGCCTAGAGATGGTAAGCTCAGTAGCTTTTTCACGTTTAGAGAGTCTGAAAAAACGTAAAAGAATACTCCAAGGGGTACCTTTTTCGGAAATAGTCTAGTCAAATCGAAAAAGGGGTAAACTTGCACCGAAAAAATGTCTATTCAAAACCATTTTAATGAGTGTGATAAAGACAAGATCACTCGGCAATATTTTCAATTTTAAGGAGTCTGAAAAGAGCTTAACTATGGACTCACAACCTTTTTCTGTATTTAGTCCCCTTAGCTCGAAAAAGTATAAAATTTACTAAGGAGAAATCTCTCGGTGAGACGAATCTCCTGAGGTGTACATTTTTCCTTCATAATCCACATGTTGGAAAAAAGGATAAAATTATGCCAGTAGATGTTCTTCTAGACCAATTTAACGAGTGTGAAGGAACAAGGTCACTCGACGATCTTTTCAATTTTAGGGAGTCTGAAAGAGCTTAACTATGGACTTCGTCAGGGTTCCTTTTTCGTAAGTAATCTCCGAGGCCTGAAAAAGGTGATAAACCAAAACCAAGGAGAATGTTCCTTTTTTGTAAATTTAGTTCCTTGGGCCCAAAAAAGGGTTAAACTTATACCTGAGAATACTCTTCTAGAGAACCAAAGTTCCTAGAGCATACCTTTATTCGTAAAATTGACCATCCGGACTGAAAAAGGGGTAAACTACCGCCGGAAAGACATGCCTTCAAATTTGAGTTTGGAGAGCGTGAAGGGCAACAAGATCGCTCGACAATCTTTTCATGTTTAGAGAGTCTGAAAATAACTTAAAGAAGACTCCAGGGGGCTACTTTTCTCAAGTAATCCTGATGATATCACTTGTACCAAGAGGGGGAAGCAAGGGCTCCCATGCCCCCATTGGATAAACCAATGGATCAATTGTCGAGACCATGTCTCGAGAAGGAAAACATGAGTGAACAAGTTCATGCTCAGGAGAAATTGAACATCAAGAATAAAATGCCACATAATTAATATGTGGTGGGGTAGAGTCTACACGAATACTAGGAACATATAAAGGGGTAGCTTGAACTAATGCCAAATTAGGATGGTGATTATCAGATGTCAGTTGGTCGATAGTGACAATGCTTCCATTATGAGGTAAATGCATCACCTGGAAGAGTGTACACACCACAACATTCATAGCATATACATAATCACGTCTGAGAATCATATTGAAATATAACGGGCCTTACACCATTATAACATCGACAAGGACAGTCTTCCCACCTAATGAGATAGGAAACTAAGGAAGAATCCCCAAATATTCACTAGAACATCTGTCAAAAGCCAACAGCTCATGCGAAGCAGACACAAGCTCGGGAGATCCCAAGACTTTCCAAACCGAGGAGGATAAAATACTTGCAGAGGCTCCTTCATCCACAATACATCAATAAATGTTTGTTGAATTAACTTCAACCCTTATTTGAACAGGTGCAGAAGAAGGAAGACGAGGCTCAACAAGGTCATTCCAATCAAAGGAAACCATCCTAGGGCTTGGAGGGGGTTTGCTCGAAGTGAGCGGAATGCCCTCTTATTTTGAAAGTACTGAACTGAAAATACTAAAAACATAGTCGGTAGACACATCACTCTCTAAGAGAAGAGTGGGATCAGTCGAAGACTGCATTGGCATGACCACTTTGGTAGACTCGACACTCTCCAAGAGAAGAGTGGGATCAGCCGAAGACTGCATCGGCGTGACCACTTTCTCAACCACTGGCTTAATAGGTTGTGAGACAACATGGTTTACAGGAACATCACCCCCCAAAAGAGGAGTGGGATCAACCGAAGATTGCATCAGAATGACCACTTCATCAACCAAAGGCTGAATAGACTGTGAGGAAACCTCAGAAGACTTAGAATAAGAAGATCTTGTAGACAGGGACCACAATCTTCGTACCTATGGAAGGCCAGAGCATAAATGAGTAAGGTGATCTCCCTTGCAAAGCTTACAAGGGAACTTAGGCTTACGTCCTATCCATCTAGGTTTCTCAACAAAATCAATGCCCCCAGCATGACTAGCAGTGGTTGGTTGCACATCTCTAACATGACTTGCAGAGGTTGATCATGGGTCGATAACATGACTCGCAAAGGCTACAAACCTATTGCTAGAATGACTAGCAGTGAGTGGACTTTTTCCCCCAACATGACTTGCAAAGACTCGGTGCTTGCCCCCAGCATGACTTGCAGAGACTAGGTGTTGGTCTTCAACATGACTTGCAGAGGTTGATGACCTATCTCCAACATGACTCGCAGAGGTTGGTGATTTCTTCTTCCTATTTTTCTTCTTCCTATTTCATTTAGACCTCTAGTTACTAGTAACTGTACTTTCACCAAGGAAGGCAGAAGGAGGAGGAGAAGACTTTGTTGACGAAGGAACATCAACATGATGCCCATGAAATAAGGTGCTTAACTGAGAAGCATCAAGAGCACTCAAGACATTTGGAATGGTACCCAACCAGACCGACAGTCCCACATTCAACCCAGGAATGTACAAAGTGGTCATCAAAGGGACACCAACGTTTTCGAAGAAAGGAAAAGCACAAGAATCCCCTTTTGAAGGGGTTCCTTTGTTGGTATCATCGGGAACTTTATCCATGAATATTTTATGCACAGGTTCTCCTCTTGCAAGATCGTTCAAGTCCATAAAAGTCTCACACACTGACTTTGGTGAACCAGTGTTATAAAAACAACACCTATAGAGAGGCAGCTCCATGTTTCTAAGCGAAAGACCAAAAAGTCCTCACAACCGACAGAGTGGTCGGTCTATCACCTTAGGTTAGAGACCCAAAGCAGTGTCTGACTAACTCACTATGGAAAACTAGGGAGAACAACACACATGCTAAAAACTCCTAAAGGCAAATGAAGGAGACGACTATCTAGTTGGAAGGACCGTTACGCCAATCAACACTAGAGAAACTTATCGGTGTAAGTGAAACTCGAACACAAAATCACCCTCCAGGTATGCTCTGCAAAGTGTGACCCAACGTCTACCCTAGGTACCACAGTATATCTCTGCAGTCACCCGTGTAAGTCCCTCGACAAATGGGCAACTAAGTCTCCATCTCGCAAACAGTCACCAGGCAGGTACAGTCGATAGTCGAGTGGACCGCAATGATCAAGATAACAAGTCTGAAACCTATCGAGGGTATCAAAATAAAGTGGTCCGGAAGATAACAGAGGATCTCGAACATAATCGAGGTCCACGAAGCTCTATAGGAAAATGTGAGCGATAGTGTTCATAAATATGTGTTCCCAACTACGTTTAGTCTGGCTTTGGAGGAGTTATATTCGCTTCCTTTCCTCACGTGACCTCATGTTTAGCCCATGTGTTATAGGGGGGTCCTAGAGATTCACGTCACTGGACTTTAACACTCCCTAGATCTGACTCCAATGTTTGTTTAAAAGCCTTGAAGAGTTTCCTCTCCAACCTAATTCAAGGCTCTAACCCTAAACTAGTTGATTGATCCTACAAACAAAAAAGTCTAACTAATTTTAGATTAGCATTCTTTTTAATGGATTGATTTACTCATGGGATATGGCGGTGCAACTAATGTTGTTAAGACTCTTGCGAAAAATGAAACTTATAAGAACATTAGCAAGGATGGATTATCTTTCTTATTTTCTTTTGAAATGCTTTTCAATATGAGAAGAAAACACAACACTATGCTAATTTCTTTTTCTTTTTCAAATAACAATGCAAAGAAAGAAAGAGACCTAACAAACTAAGATTTATTTATTATATTCTCTTCCAGTCAAAGCAGAACTAACAAAAGATGCTAAAAAAACCTGATGAATGCAACTCATTTTTCTTAAAATTCAAGCTAAAAATAAAATAAAAATGCTAGGAAACACAAGAAGACAAGTAAACTGAAATCTAACCCAAGTTATGGCTGTAAAAACAGAGACACTGAACTCTGTCAAGAAACCCTGAGAAGTAAAAACCTCAATGAGGAAAGAGGTTGACTGCCTCTTTTTCAAAAACAGTTTCTTGAGCCAGGTACGCTACTGTTGTTTTAGTAGCCTGCGTATGTACACGGGTTGTTTACTAGACAGGGCGCATATGTACGTGGGTTGAACCAATGTAGGGCACGTACACCTCTGTATTTTCTCAAAAAAGAAATAAAACAGACAAACTTAAAGGGTAGGGAGAACTGGTATGGCACCTGAAGGTGACCAGAATCCCTTAAAAGACTCAGAAGACTCAACAGAAACTCGAAAGGCAAAAAAACCAACAGACAGCCAAAATTCCCTAAAAACCCTAGAGGCTTCCCCAGTATGGTCGCTAGTTCTACTAGCGGGAAAACCCCCTCTATGGCTACACCAGGGTTTACAATGTAGGCAGATCAATAACCGTTTAAAAGTCTCCTACTTCTCTAACTACCCCAAACATGCCCAAAACTCAATACAAGAAAAGCAAATTAAGAAGGATCGAGTAACTGTACCTCTACTCCACATCCAATGATGATCCTCTCGCGCTAGTAAACTTGATTGACTGCACGCCTCCTCCCAAGGTTGGCCTGCATTCAAAGACAGATAAACAGAAAACTACAAACATGCAATTCATATATAAAATTGGGGTTAGATGTTAGAATAAAAACATAAAACAAATGAGAACATTCCATACATCATAATTTGGGATAGGAAAAGTACTTCTTTTATTGATAATACAATGATTACTTACAACCAGTGTCGGCTACTACTCCACGAACCTGGTCCAGGCTCCTCTTCACCAAGCTCCAAGTGCACCTCCGCGTATCTTTCTCCTCTCAAACTTCTTCTTGGGAAATGAAATGGGTTCTGATGGAGGAAAAAGGGGAAAATGGGGAATTCCGAGGCAATTCTCACAATAAGGTTGCAAATGCTTGGGTCAAGGAGGGGATGTGAAATGAAAAAAGTTTCATTGTTTTTATGTCTAAATGTGGAATGATACCCCAACACATCCTTTATATGACAAAAGGATGGTTATTCGGTTGGGTGACGAGCTATAGGCGGTGGATTAGTTGGGAAACTACCCAATAGTCTGTAATCTCAACGAATTCCTTGCAACTTTTTATTTTTTGCAACTTTTGTAAGTATACGCGGGTTGTAGTGGTGCAGCATGCATACGTACGTATGCAGGCTGTAGTGGTGCAGCAAGCATATGTACGCGGGCAGTATTTGTGCAGGGCACATACATCTTCAAAAATGGATTTTTTAGAAGAGCAACTCAGTGATGGATTGGCAAAAATGAAAGTAAGAGGGACAAAGGCCAGGGATGCATATGTAGAACAATTTAGGGTTATAACAGATGTGTGCCCCTATGTGGGGTGAGGATTCCCATGAGATGGTTGTGTCATTCCTCTCTGTATTGAGATGAAACGATGTGTACCCATGTGTGGGGTGAAACTTCCCATGTGATGGGTGTGCGGCAGACTTTGGACTGAGCTGTTATGATGTGTAGTCTCCTGTCTTGTGGACTTAGTTGAGTCAGGCTTGAGATGGTACTCCAGATGATTCTCCTGTGGACTCAGTGAGATAGAGATCCATTGAGTAGGATGTCCCTGTGGCTGAGCACAGGTGGGTGTGCCCCTAGTGGCTGAGCACTAGTGGATGTGTGAGATCCCTTGCTATATTGTCTGAGAGTAAGATTTACTTGTAACCCTAATTGTGATGTAAAGGGTACAGGTCGGCTCCACCATATGTGAAAGATAATTAATGTTTATTGTAATAATTAATTATTTTCTGAGTTATTGAGGTCGGCCCTATTGTGCCAATAGACACCACTTTTGGTTTGTCCAGTCTAGTATAAATAAAGGTTATTTCCCCATTGAGGAAACACGCAAGTCACTTTTCATTTGGAAATTTCAGCAAGTACATTTCTAGGGCTGAAGTGCACACCTCTCTTGGGCGTAAGTTTCAAGGTAGTAGAGCACCCTCTTGTGTGCATTAGGGTTTCATGGTTGGAGGATCTTCTCTTGAGAATATAGAAAAGGATTGTTGGGTTTCTCTTCCTTGTTGAGAAGGGTTTTCCCAGGATATTTCGTGTGTTCTTGTGCATGGTTATTCTTTTTGTGATCTTGGTTATTGCAGAACTTGTACATTGTGTAGTTGCATTTGTTTATGGTTCAAGTAAATGCTAAAATGAAATAAACCTCATGTTGGAGACTAGAATAGTGAAAATCAAACATGGTATCAGAGCATAGGTCTTGAAGAATCCATTGCACAAGCCTTCAAAGCAAGTCGTCCTCTTTTCTGCAAAACCATACGACCCTCCTAGGGTTTCCAGAAAATCTGTATGACCCTCTCTTTTTGGGTGTTCCAGCACTTTATACTTGGATGTTGGGGATAAAATTGGCATAGGAGAGTACGGCCTCCTTCAGTGCACCTACAGAGACTCTCAGAGTGAAATGCCGAGAATTTTGGATTTTTGGCCCTAGGGTTTTGCAATTTTCTGCAAAAATTTCAGACTTAGGGTTTATGCAGCTCACTGGAGAAGCTTTTCATCTCAGTAGTGTTCTTTTGAATTTCAATGCTTATTGTTGGTAGTCATAAGCCCAAAAAAACCTAATTTTTATATCCTAGCCTAGCCGTTAGGTTTTCTAGCCCAGTTGGCAAGGGTTTGTGAAGAATCTAAAAATATGGTGAACAAAACCTTGGTGGAAGATAGGCTTGATGGATCGAGCAACTTCAGTTTCTATAAGTCAAGACTTCAGGTCACCCTTGAAGAGGAAGATTTATTGTGGGTGATACAAAAGGGTTTACCAGAGACAACTGCCGATGAAGAGAAGGAAGAAAGGAAGGAAGATTACATCAAGGAAAGGAAGATAATCATCTACTAAGTAAGAGATCATCTCCTGCCTCGTATTTCCAACATGAATACAACTTATGAAATGTATGAAGCATTGAAGAATATGTTTGAGAGTAACAACACCCTCAGATCTCTTACATTGAAGGGACAACTTCAAAATATCAAGATGACAAAAGGTGACATCGTGGCTACCTTCTTCATGAAGATGTCAGAGATCATAGATTAGCTAGGTACCATTGGATAAATCATATCAGACAAAGAATTTGTTTTGGCCACTCTTAATAATCTTCCAAAACATTGGGAACCATTTCTTCAAAGTATCAGTGGTAGAGAACAACTACCTACTTTTGATCGTCTATGGACAGACTGTACCCAGGAAGAAATCAGACTTATAGCTAGAGGAGTGGAAGACTCCCCTCATGATGACAATCATGCTCTTGCAATTCATACAAAGAAGGGAGGAAGAAATAAAAGAAACTTCAGAAAAACATTCAAAGACAAGAAGAATTAAGGTTATCAGAGAAAAGACATGTCAAAGGTCAAGTGCTTTGGATGTGACAAGTATGGACACATTGCGAGAAATTGTCCTACCCGGAAGAAAGAAAGACAATATGCTTCCACTGTTGACATGGATCCAGACCCACCTCAGAAAGTTGAAGATGTGAGAGATGAGGATTACTTCCTATAAAAACAAATACAAGATTGAGCATAGTTGTAGACTAGGGTAAGTTTTTGTACTACATTCCTTATTTGATTAAACCTGTAGTTGCTTGCATTCTGATAATGAAGGGTATTATCCCTGGTGTGGGAGCCCTCATGACTTGGACCATTATCCCTGGTACGAGAGTCCATCTTTCTTGGTTGGTTATTATCCCAGTAGAGGAGGCCATTTTTATTTTTATCCCTATGGGAGGTCATCTTGGTTATTATCCTAGTACGAGAGGCCATCAAAGTACTATAGAGTCAGTAGAGGACCTGAGAAGACATGAGATGTCTCCAGGTTAGCAGCAAAGGAAAATGAAGATGTTCATCCTTCCGACTTCAGAGGGAGTCAAACCATTTGAGAAGAAGGAAGAGACAATACCTTCTCCCCTTCAGTAGTTCAAAGGGAGACAATCGTTGATCCAATTTCTCCAGTTGATATCCCCAGAGATATTGCAGTAGGCCATAAAAGGCCTTCCTGGGCTCGACAAACTCTGCAAGAGGCAGAGGGACATGCATCTCCTCAAGGCACATTCTAAGAGAGAAAGAGACCATATAGATTTTCAAGTTATTTTTCAGCCATGAGCCACATCATTGATAATGAGTCTTCTTGTCATGGGGAAGCAGTAGGTCAATAGGTATGGAAAGATGCCATGATAGAAAAATATCAGTCCATCTTGAAGAATGATGTGTGGGATATTGTTTCGAGACCAGAAGGGAAGTCTGTAGTAACTTCCAAGTGGATCTATAATATCAAGCATGCAATTGATGGAAGTGTCGAGAAATACAAAGCGAGGTTTGTAGCCAGAGGGATTTGTGATACACGACGAGAAAATGCATGTGTGTAGGTTGAAGAAATCCTTGTATGGACTAAAGCAAGCACCTTGTTCTTGTTACGAGAAGATGGATGGATTCTTGATGAGTTTGGGCTTCAGCAAGAGTGTTGTTGATCCAAACCTATATTATCACATTGTTGATGACGAGTTCCTAATATTGGTCCTGTATGTGGATGACTTATTCCTCACCGGTTCAGAAAAACTTATTGATGAATGCAAGCAATCATTGACTTCTAAATTCGAGATGAAGGATCTGGGTATGATGCACTACTTCTTGGGACTAGAAGTATGGAAGAGGACTGATGAGATTTTCCTGAGTCAAGGAAAATATACAGTAGAGATATTGAAGAAGTTCAGTATGGCAGACTACAAATCCATGCCTAAACCAATAGTGATGGATTTGAACAAAATGAATGATGCTTCTACTGATTCAGGCGAGATTGATCCAAATTTGTACTAACGGTTGATTGGATCATTGATGTATCTGGTTAACACCAGACCCGATATATTCTATGCAGTGAATGCACTTAGTCAATTCATGAGTCAGCCAAGACAGACTCACTGGATAGCAGCGAAGCATGTATTGAGATATCTACGAGGCACAATTGGATATGGCTTGAGATATGCCTCCAGTGTAGACATGAGTTTGCAGGGATATGCTGATGCAGATTGGGAAGGGAGTGTAGTGGACCGAAAGAGCACATCCGGTTTTTGTTTTACCTTGGGGTCTGCCATGGTTTCCTGGTGCAACAGGAAACAGAGCTATGTGGCCTTGAGTACCGCAGAAGCAGAGTATATATCATTGAGTGTGGCAGTCTTTGAAGCAGTGTGGCTTCGCAAGCTCCTGATAGATTTATTTGATCATGAGATGGATCCTACCATTATTCATTATGATAACCAGAGTTGTGTGAAGCTCTCTGAGAATCCTGTGTTTCACGATAGATCGAAACACATTGAGATAAAATATCATTATCTCAGAGACATGGTGCAGAGGAAAGAAGTACACGTGCAATACCTTCCTACACATGAGAAGATTGTAGATATCTTCAC
The DNA here is from genome assembly GCA_032191745.1 of Picea mariana. Taxonomy (NCBI): domain Eukaryota; kingdom Viridiplantae; phylum Streptophyta; class Pinopsida; order Pinales; family Pinaceae; genus Picea; species Picea mariana. The sequence continues at coordinate 68,067 of JASDQU010243627.1, forward strand.
CAAACCGCTTGCCAAGACGAAGTTTGAGTACTTCCGTGAGAGACTTGGCCCGGTGGAGAATGCCTCCCTAGCTGAGAGGGAGTGTTCATGATTACAACTTCGCGAGACATCCTCCAGGACACAGACTGAGTGAGTCGACATGTGAGAGAGCCCATGAGTTGGGTGTTCCCGTGATATGGGTGTGTCGTTCCTTTCTGGACTGAGATGAGACGATGTGTGCCCCTATGTGGGGTGAGGATGCCCATGAGATGGGTATGTCGTTCCTCTCTGGATTGAGATGAAACGATTTGTACCCCTGTGTGGGGTGAAGGTGCCCATGCGATGGGCGTGCGTCAAAATCTTGACTGAGTTCTTATGATGTGTGGTCTCCTGCCTTGTGGACTCAATTGAGTCAGGCTTGAGATGGTACTCCAGATGATTCTCCTATGGACTCAGTGAGATAGAGATCTGTTGAGTAGGACATCCCTGTGGTTGAGCACAGGTGGACGTGCCCCTAGTGGTTGAGCACTAGTGGATGTGTGAGATCCCTTGCTACATTGTCTGAAAGTAAGATTTACATGTAACCCTAATTATGATGTAAAAGGTACAGGTCGGCTCCACCATATGTGAAAGATAATTAATTTTTATTATAATAATTAATTATTTTCTGAGTTATTGAGGTCGGCCCTGTTGTGCCAATAGACACCACTTTTGGTTTGTCCAGTTTAGTATAAATAAAGGTGATTTCCCCATTGAGGAAACACACAAGTCACTTGTCATTTGGAAATTTCAACAGGTACATTTCTAGGGCTGAAGTGCGCACATCTCTTGGGCGCAAGCTTCAAGGTAGTAGAGCACCCTCTTGTGTACATTAGGGTTTTATGGTTGGAGGATCTTCTCTTGAGAATATAGCAAAGGATTGCTGGGTTTTTCTCCCTTGTTGAGAAGGGTTTTCCGAGGATATTTCTTGTGTTCTTGTGCATGGTTATTCTTCTTCTGATCTTGGTTATTGCAGCACTTGTACATTGTGTAGCTGCATTTGTTTATGGTTCAAGTAAATGTGAAAATGAAATAAACTTCATGCTTGAGCTTAGCAGAGTGAAAGTCCAACAAAAAACAATTACACCTTGACAGATTTGCTCCCTCTCAATGCTTAATAGATCCGAAGTTAAAATATATCTACTCTTATATATGAATTCATTTATGTCTGAATTAACCTCATTATTCATTACACCATAAATTAGTGACCATATATATTAAAAATATTGTAGGTGTGTTAATTTCTCAAATACATTTGTATCACATCTTAGAATTGCTTTTAAAATTATAATATCTCATCTCCTCTCCTCTCCTCCTTTGTTTAAATCATATACCCTCTATATATATCCTCATTAAATATTTTCAAACATTTAGACAAGTACTGGCAAACACCCTTAGACTTTAATCCAAAAGGAGCAATTTATACTCTCCTCTCCTCCTTTGTTTAAATCATATACCCTCTATATATATCCTCATTAAATATTTTCAAACATTTAGACAAGTACTATCAAACACCCTTAGACTTTAATCCAAAAGGAGCAATTTATACTCTCCTCTCCTCTCCTCCTTTGTTTAAATCATATACCCTCTATATATATCCTCATTAAATATTTTCAAACATTTAGACAAGTACTGTCAAACACCCTTAGACTTTAATCCAAAAGGAGCAATTTATAGGGAGGCCAATGCAAAAGGAACAATTTATGGGGAGGCCAAATAAGGTCGTATGCCAAATTTCAGGCTAAAGTAAGGTGGTTAAAAAAGGAGAGCCATGTCAACAAATTATCTTTAAATTGGCCTAAAAATACCTTGTATAAGCATTTGTATGATATAAAAACGACAAAGAACAGAGTGCACTTGCATCTCTTCGGGTTGTGGGATTTGGATATTAGTTGTCAACTTGGCTAACTTCAACATCGGCTTATTAATGTAAATCGTGAGGATCAACAATTACATCTCATGTATTGGAACTTCTCTCTTCAATCCTATGCATTATCCTAAGTTCGTCTCAGAATAGGTGAAGAGACAAATGCTCGCTAACTTGGAAAATTTTCCTGTAAATGCCAAGACAGAGCCCCACGGCTAGGAGAAACACAGTGTGACTTTCTATCCAACCTCTTTCTGTGTTACTGGAGAGGAAAGTTTGAAACAGATAAGTGTTGACATTGTTACGCGACTCAAAGGGAAGTTAGTATGGCTGAGAGAATAAGAGATCACTGGGAACATGTTCAATGTGGTATGGAGTCCATGATTCTTAAGGCCTGGTTGAAGGAAATATAAAAGTACTTGGTTGGTGATCATTGTCCAGACTTGCTAAAGCTATAAGAGAGGACTGCTTTCAAATGGGCTCCATCAAAAGTATGCATTGCAGGTAGATCAACTGATTAGAAGATTCAATAATCAGGTTATTTATCTCTGACCATAACTCGATTGTAGWTTCGGGTTATCAGAAGGCCCAGATACAAAGTCAACTGCTGACTTTGCAGCTAAGCCMTCCAATGATCCAAATCTACAATGAAGTTAAGGATGGCCGTTTTTCACAACATATATAGAGATGAAAAAGATAGTTCACAGCCAAGCTATACCATGCTACCAGTTTATAGAATATCTTGGAAAAGTCATCTACATGATAAAGGAATTTTTCTTTTTATGTCGATGCTTTGAATGATTTAACTAGGCAGTTTTGGCAAAGATTTCACATAGGCTAAGATTTTTACGTCGATGCTTTGAATGATTTAACTAGGCAGTTTTGGCAAAGATTTCAGATAGGCTAAGATGGCTTTAAAGGAAGTCTGATGCAGCCCTGTATGTATTAAAAACAAAACACACAAGCAAGGCTACAAATTGGAAATTAACATTCAGAGCTCACAGTACCAATTCACAAACATTCATACAACATTTTAACTAAGGTAGGCACCATGCACACACAGGGAACCATTAAAACTTCATTATCAGATTTATATCAATTCTCAAAAAAATGTAAATTACAACATTTAGGCCTCAGAGGCTTTAGCTATCAAATAAAATTTACCAACAGCCCTCTAGTCTTAGTCTCAGACAAGCCTTACAGTTGCTTGGAAAATTCATAAAACCTGAAATTTACTCTCTCTTTGTGTTTCTTCATTCCCTGCTTCATTGAGTAGCCTCTCCCTTCATTCCCTGCTTCATTGAGTAGCCTCTCTTCTTTTCCAACGAGCTCTCCCCAGGCTTCTTTGTTATCCGTTTTTCCACTGTTATGCGCCCTTCCTTGATCGCCCAATAAGTTTAGTAAAGGCCAC
>JASDQU010243627.1:96898-116810 GCA_032191745.1 Picea mariana
GACCTGTCTATGAGTAATACTTCTTGAGGTAGAGCCCATTTCTAGGCTCCGCCAAAGCATTCCCTTCAAAATCAACCAAACGATAAGTGCCCTTTTTTAATACCTCTTTTATGATGAAGGGTCCAAACCACATGGGTTTAAACTTTCCTGCCCCCAGGGGGTCCTTATCTTGGTCATAGACCAGGACAAGGTCGCCCTCAGATAAAATCCAAGGACGAATGGACCTATCATACTGACACTTGACCTTATGTTTGTGAGCCTCGTTGGCCAGGGCCGCATCGCGATGCTGCTCATTGAGCTGCTCAAGGTGTACTAATCGTTCTTCAAGTAGAGAAGTGTCTGGCAATAATTGTACTACCAATTTTAGAGATGGGATCTGACATTCGATGGGAAAGACTGCCTCCAGCCCGTAAACAAGTTGAAAAGGTGAGAACCAGGTTGCAGTCTTAACAGATGTTCGGTAAGCCCATAATGCCGAGTATAACATCAAATGCCAATTTGACTTGGCTGAGTTGATAGTTCGTTGTAGAATAGTCTTAAGGGATTTGTTTACAGCTTCCACCTGCCCATTGGCTTGAGGGTAGTAAGGTGATGAATGCTCTTGCCGTAACCCAAGATTTGATGTTAATTCAGTCATCATTTGGTTCTGAAAGTGACTGCCATGGTCAGTGACAATCTCTCTCGGGACGCCGAACCTTGCTATGATCTGGTTGAATAAGAAGAGAGTTGCAGTCTCTCCATCATCTTTAAACATTTGCATAGCTTTGACCCACTTAGTTAAGTAGTCGACAGCTACGATGATATAGCGGTGCCCCCTTGTTGATGGGGGGTTGCAAGTAGTGTAATCAATCCCCCACTTAGTGAAGGGACCAACTGTGATGACAGGAAACATAGGAGCGGGATGTGCCCTCATATTTTGAGAGAAGATTTGGCACGGATGGAACTTCTTGACCAATTCGATACAATCTTTGATAAGTGTCAGCCAAAAGTAACCTTCTCATAGAATCTTTTGGGCTGTTACCAACCCAGATAAATGACCGCCACAATCTCCAGTATGGCAATCGTTGAGCACGATGATGGCCTCCTCATGAGTGAGACATCGACGTAAGATGTAGTCTACACCTCTCCGATACAACGTATCATCAAGTATGAGATAATTCTTAGCCTGATGGTGTATCCACCGACGCTCGTCATGAGAAGCAGAGGTGGGGCATTTCAAAGTCTAGAGATAGATAAGTATATCTCCGTACCAGGGGTCTGAAGATGTAATCAAAAACATATCTCCCCGGATAGGCGATTCCTCAGGCACAATGTCACTTGACTCAACCGAAAGTTCCAAAATAAGCTCTGTGAAGACCAATGACTTCTTGGACTTTGCTGAAACGAAGTCTAAGTCAAATTCTTGGAGGATGACTATCCATCTACTGATTTTTCCGCCTATAACTCGTCGTGTCAACATGTACTGGAATGGATTCACGACAACAATGACAGTGGTCTTGCGAAACAGAACATAGTGACGGAACCGTTGAACAGCATGAACTATTGCCAATGCAAGTTTTTCGATATGAGAATAATTGAGTTTTGGTCCTATGAGGCCTCGACTCAGGTAATAGATCACGTATTCTGAGAATGAATCGTCTTCCTGAACTAAAACCATGCCAATGGTTGACTCTGCGGCAGCCAGATATAATAAGAAATCTTTGTTATAGTTAGGTGGTCGTAGCAGAGGTGCGGTTGTGAGGGCGTGTTTTAATGTGTCGAAAGAGCATTGAGCGGCTTCGTCCCAGAAAAAAGGAACGTCTTTCTTTAGTAAACGCATAAAGCCCTTAGTGATTTTGGCATAGTTGGCAATGAAGCGTCGTAAGAAATTCACCTTGCTTTGTAGACTCTGAAGTTGTAGGAATGTGTGGGGGGGGGGGCAACTGGATTATTGCCTCCACCTTAAAAGGATCGACCATGATCACTGTTGTTGATACAATGAAACCTAACAAACGTCTTGACGTTACGTAGAAGCTGCACTTGTTTGGATTCAAGCAAATCCTAAAGTAGTGACAGCATTCGAAGATTAGTCTAAGGTGTATGGGATGATCTGTTCTCTTACGAGAGCGTGATGCTAAATCATCTAGATAGGCCTCGACTATATGCTTGAGTTCATGAAAAGAAAAAGACATGGCCTGCTGGAATGTGGCTCCAACATTTTTAAGGCCAAAAGGCATCTTACGATATGCGAATGTACCCCACGGACAAATGAATGTCATTTTATGTTGGTCTTCGGGTTTGATTTGGATTTGATTATATCCCGAAAAACCGTCCATGAAAGAAAAGGCTTCACAACCGGCACATTCATCAATGATCTGGTCAATGAATGGTGTTGGAAAATTATCTTTGGGACATGCCTTGTTTAAATCACGGAAATCGGTACATACACGAATCGTGTCATGTTTTTTATTGACCGGCACAGGATTTGACACCCATTGAATCAAATGGATATGATAAATAAAACCTGCCTTTAGCAATTTCTCAACCTCAATCTTGATGGCAGATGCTTTCTTGGGATTGACTGGACGAAGTTTTTGTCGAACAGGCTTGGCATCAGGATACGTTGTGATTTCATGTTCAACTATTTTCAGATCGATACCTGGCATTTCCTCATAAGACCAGGCAAAAACGTCGCGGAATTCTTTGAAAAGATCCGTGTAAATTTGAATCTCTTCGGGGGAGCAATCCACTTCGACGAAGACATTCTCCATGACGCTAGGGTTTTGGGAGATGTTGATGGGTATAGTTTCAGTGATAGTCTCCATATTGCACTCAACATAAATTTCATGTGTAGCTAAGAGATTAATAGGACATGGTTGATCTCCCGTTATGGTAACGGTGAATTCTCCTGCTTCAATTCGGCTTAACTCTAGGAGAAAATATGATCTGTGATGAAGATCTTCCCAAGGTTTGTCTGGACTAGTCATTGCTTCAATTACTGCTTCATCAGAAGGCAAGACTAAGTCTAACGAATCGGCATTAGCGAGAGAACCCTGAGCCCAAATAGGCTCTAGAAGTGGATCTAACTCTTGTGCAGGAGTCGGATCAGGGTTAGCTAAAGATTGCTAGACTATAGAGTACACTACCTCAGTGGCAGACAAGGGCATGGACATGCCTGGGTACCCTGTCTCATCCATCGTGGCTGATGAGGAAGGAAGAATCCAAGGATCCTCAAATTAAGTCGTGTGGAACGACGAAACTTGAAAAATCTCAACCTTATGGTGATTAGATATAAATTTGATATCATCGTGAGGAGGTGGGTAATTGAAGGTACCCATCAAGGATGGGCACAAACCAAATCCTACATTAACAACACCTGGTTGAGGATTATCAATCATCGGGACCATGGATGCCCCCAAAGCTGGGTCAGGTCTGAAGAAAGACAATTGATCGATGGTCACTATCTGACCCTCGTGTGGAAACAACAAGACTCAAAAAACTGTAGCAACCACAGCTTGCATAGCATAAGTCCAACTCCGTCCTAACAAGAGGTTATAGTCGAGGGGAGCATCGAATACCTCTACTTCAACACACACGGTTTTCCCTCCTAACTGCACAGGGAAAGAAGGAACGATACCATGTGATCGGAATGAATGACTGTCGAAAGAAATGAGGAGAGTAGGTGATCGAGACAAAATAGGCTGGCCAATGGCCTTCCAGCATGCTAACGACATAACACATGTCGAGGCACCCTCATCGACCACCGTGTGGAAGATATTCCGAGTAAAAGTTTTCGTGGGATGAGCCACTACTATCTGAAACACTACGTGGTAAGGAAGACAAGGTTTTAAGTTGGTTGTATCTAACATGATGGTGCCCGGATTATAAGTCTCAGTAGAGCCCAAAGCAGTTAACAAGGCTTTCCTCTGAGCAGGGCATCTTTGGAGGACCTCCAAAGCAGACATCGCACAAGGGGTTTGTGATAAATCCTCCACCACAGAGTAATTTTGGACAGCCCTTGCATTTGGGTTGTGAGAAGCTTTTTTAAATGCACCTTTTGGAATGTGTGTCATTGTTTTCCCAACGTCTTCTCAATCTGTAAAGGAAGAGATGGGAGATCAGCTTCTTTACCCGTCTCAGAAGCGCTTGGTTTACTATAGTCGTGCGCTCTAGTTGATATGAAAGCATCACCCCTAACCATATATACGTTCACGAATGAGGGATTCTTTGGAGGCAGGTAGGTTTCTTGGCTGCCCCCTTCTGTTCTTGTAGAGGTTTGAGTTATATTTTGCCCATGTTTAAAGGGATTAGTCAACACTGCTTGTTGTTGTTATGTGACAAACTTTTGGGCCTCGGCAAGTCGAGGACAAAGATGGGTTGGGTGGTCTTCCGCGCACAAGTTGCATGGATACCTCGCCTTTCGTTTTTCCATGTTGTCCCCGCCAGCATTATCATTGGGATTTTTATCTCCCTTACCCTTCTTTCATTGTTTTTTCTTCCCTTCAGGCTGTTGGGTGGCCTTTGGGTTAGTTGACTGCACGGTGTGTACTTCCGACGTTTGGGTAGGGGGAGCAGCCAAAGCAGTAGTTTGGCTGGCCGCTGTGTGTTGTATGGATAACTGTTGCAACTATTTTTTCAATTGCTCAGCGGGCTTGGTTTGTGCTAAACCAACAATACCATTGGCATGTGGTCCAGCTCTCTGTCTAGTTTTATCCAGTATCGAACGTGGTGCATCTGGAAAGATGTTGTATAATAAACCAGAATGAGAATAGATGAGCTCAAACTGTTGAGCCCTCATGATGGCATCTTCTTCGGAGAAAAATCTGGATGTCGCGACGTCTTTGGATAACTGTGGGACCAAAGACTTAAGGAACCACTCAAGYAGGAATGCTGGTGGGACTGGTACCTTGATTAAACTCTTTCGATGTCTCCACTCTCGGATATGACCAGAGATATGGTCCGTTGTTGTCTATTCGAAATTGGCGAGCAGCTTTGTGCCAGTGTCGTATCTCACAGGTAACTGGAAATGGTTAAGGAAGGCCATCACCAGTTCGCCAAAAGAAGAGTATCTTGAGCGATCGAGCTCGATGTACAATTTCGCGGCACTCCCAATAAGAGTACGTTGAAACAATCGTAACTGTATGGAGTCATATTTCAATGAGTTAGATGAGCACCAAAGATGAAAGGTAGTCACATGATCACCTGGATCTTCATTAGGCTTGGCCTCGAACTTTGGAATGTCTGAAGGAAACTTCATCGGCATAGGAGGCCAACGTGGATTGTGACAAATAGGATCATTCAACAACCTTGTCAAATCTGGCAAGTGTAAAGTCGCCAGGAATGGTATTTTGGGCTGCTGCTGATAACCTGGGAAAAAGGGTCCTGGAGTTTGACTGGCACCAGGTTGCCAGGAAAAGTTTGGTTGTTGGCCCGGATTTTGGTAGAAACCATGGCCCTGACCAGCGTAAGGATTTTCCATCTATGGAGACATCATCGGTTGATTTCCCAAAAAGGACATAGAGTGTTGGGCATGCATTGTATTCGAAGGACTTTGGGAAGGATTACCCCATGTCGGTCCTGTGGGGAGAGGCATAGTAGTCTATCCGAGGTTCCATTGACTGTGGAAAGAATTACCCCAGAACGACATTCTGGAGGAGGGAACGGATCCTTGTCCTGAATTCCAAGGTCCTACTATGTGTGCCCCTTGTGCAGGAGTAGATTGTCCAAAAATGGGGTTGCCCCCAGACGGGAAAGTGACTAACTTTTTGTTACCAAACGTTTCATTCCAAGAAAATGGTGTCGAACCTACCGGCATATTGTGCGAAGGTGGTCCCTGACTCCCCGCTCCAAATAAACTATTGTGTGTAGGTTTCCCGACGGATTGTTGATGTGGACCACCAAGCGAAGGGGTTGAAGGAGGGATATGACCTCCTGCATAAGGAAAAGCATTAAAAGGGACAGGAGTGCCCCCAAGGTGACCTTGCAAAGGAGCGCTAGAGATCCCTGCCCCCAGACCCAAAGTCTGTAAAGTGGAGTAGGTTAGTACAGGACTTGTACCCGAACTAGGCATATTGTATGAGAACAGAGGGCATGTCGCAATAGGTGTGAAGGGGGTTGTGGCCACTGCCATAGACAGGTTCGGTCCACTGTGCGACGTAGTTGTGGCCGAGACCATGGTGGCTCAGACCGACAATGGTAGGTTAGGAGATGACTCTTCTTATGGTGACAACTGTGGTGGGAATTGAAGAATTCCCAGAAGAAGTAACAACATTTGTTTCCATTGTTGTGTGAGGCACTATCTGGCATTCGTGAAATTAGATTGGTACAATAAACGGTGCCAAGATATCAGTGGTTGGGGTTTCAACTGAGCCAAGAGCAGTTGCTTCAAGGTCCAAAATGGTTGATTCCTCCAGGGGTTGTTCGGGCACAATGGTTTGTAACCTGGTCGCTTCAAAAGACCCTTGTTGGTCTAGCTTCCGCCTTAATGGTGGTGGGGGTGGCTCCAGTGTAACTGGTGGTAGGCCAAGAAGCCTTCGTGACCGGCAGAGCTCGGGATCCTCCACTGTGTGAGAATATCCAAGACATGCTAAGGTAGTCTAAACATTCAAAATTAACACACACTAAAAAAGAAGCCCCTAAGAGATAAGACAAGCAATCACTAAACTATTTGGAAGAACAGTTACAACAACCAACACTAGAGAAACTTACCGGTGCAAGTGCAACTCGAACACGGAAGCACCCTCCGAGTATACTCTGCAAAGCGTGGCCCGATTTTTGTCCTAGGTACTAAGGTATACCCCTGCAGTCACCTGTGTCTATCCCTAAAAATATTGGCAACTAGGTTGCCAGCACGCGAACAGTCACTAGGCGGGTACAGTCGAAAGTTAGGTAAACCACAATGAGCAGGGTATCGAGCTCGAAACCTGTCAAGGGTATCGAAAGAAAATGGTCCGGAAGACAACTGAAGACCTCGAACAGATTCGAGACCCACAAAGCCCCATGGTAAATTCAAACGACGAAATCCCAAAACAAGCCCCTATATGTGTTCTCCACTACGATTGGTCCGGCTTTGGAGGGGTTATCTCCGCTACCTTTCCGCGCGCGACCTCGTGTTTATCTCATTTTTATCTCCTGTATTAGAGGGGGGTCCCGGATAACTTCCATGAAACTGGACTTAGACACTCCCTATCTTAGACTCCAATGTTTGGTTTTGAATGGGCTTGAAGAGTTTCCTCTCCAACCTAATCCAAGGCCCTAGTCCTGAACTAGTTTGTGAACCCTACAAACATAAAAGTCTAGTAGATTTTAAAATTAGTGTTTCTTTTATGGCTTTGTCTTACATCAAGGGGTATGAGGGTGAAACTGATGATGTGTAAAAGAAGAAAGCAAAAAATGAATGAAAAATATGGAAACAAAAACTTTTACTGAATGCAAAATTTAACACAACTTTTCACAAAGAAATATTTTTAATTTTTCTAAGATTTTGGAGAGCAAACTCAAAGGAATTTCACTCGACCACGAGCTACTTATGATCTAAGTGAACTGTAAAAACTTATGAAATAAAATAATTTTCCCTCTAATGATGCAGAAACACACTTTTCAACCAAAGAAGAAAATGAAAAGAGATTTTTTTATTATTATTTAAGTGCTAGTAAAGCAAGAAAGGGAAAATGCCGATAAGCAAAAACCAAGAAAAACAATTCTGGCTTAAAGCGCAGATCGCAAAGAGTTAGATTAAAGAATCACACAATGGAAATTGTAAAAACAATGACTCTTACGCTTGTCTAAAAACCATAAATTTTTATTTTTATTTTTTTATATTTTCCTATCAAATTTTTACTGAGAAAAGAAGGCTAAGGGTAAGATGAATCCTAAGCTACTGACTGTTCAAACATAGATTCAAACACCTGAGAGTAATACTTCTTATCAAAGGAGGGGATGACTACCTCACCCTGAACAAAAAGTAGCATGTACAAGCACGCTACTGTCACTCAAACAGCACGCGTGCAAACACGTGCTGAACAGAGACAGAGGGCATGTACACGCGGGCTGACCTTGTACAGGTCGCATGTATATGTAAACCCTAAGGAAAAATATGAAAACAGACAAACCAAACCAGGAAGAGACCTCTAGTATTGATAACCAGGATCCCTTGAAGGCTTGGATACTCTTTCTAACAGAAAAAAAAATAATGCAAGGAAAAATAATAAGGCAAAAAATAATCTGAGGTAAKATTGTTAGCAACCAAGACTCAGACAGAATTCCAKAAAACCCCTTGAGAATGTGTGATTATGACAGGGAAGAGGAGGATTGCCTCTAAGGTTCTCTGAACTCCTACACGCTACTTCTATCTCTACAGCTAGCGTTCACACATGGGTTGTAATAGGATAGGGCATGGGTACATGCATTCAGGCCACGTGTACCTCTGTGTGTCCCAAAAAACACAGTCAAGCAAAAGTCAGGGAAAGCTGGTATGGAAAACCAAACTCCCTGCTAGCTCAGACCTTACAGAAACGAAAAGAAAAGACAGGCAAAGAAAAAAATAAAACTAGTCTTTAAACTACCCAAAAACTTGAATGAAAATTCCAGGAACCCTAAAGAGTATTCTCCCCAGTATGGTCGCCAATTCTATTGTTTGGAAAAACACCCTACGGACTAGCAAATAGAGTTCAGACTTTGCATTCAGATTTGGCCAAATAGAAACTACTTTCTACCTACATCCCTGGATTTAAATCCCCTTTTCTCAGTAAATGCATGGAAAGAACCACCTACCCTATTATTGGCGTTCGATGTCGATCCTCCGTTGTGCTTTATTACTTGTTCGCAATGCTCCTTCCAAAGATGACCTACACTTAAGACAAACAACAACTATGCATGCATGCTACTTCTATACTCATGGGTTAGAAATCAAACATAAACTAATCAAACCATAGAAAGTTCATGAATTGGGACGGGAAAAGCATTCTCTTTATTACTTAAAGTGAGTCAACTTACAAAAGTTGAGACCAGCCACCGCTCCTTGAACCTGACCCTGGGCTCCTCTTCTTCTATCCTTCAACTTCTTTGATTTAAATCTCCTTTGGCATGAGGAAAACCTAAAGGGTTGGGAAAATGGAATACGTAAATGGGCAGAGTTTCTTTGGTATATTTTTTCCTCTTCCAAATGGTACCCCTACCCCTTCTTTTATAGGCTAGAAGGAGCTAAGTTTTTGGACGAACCCTCGGCCATGCATGGCCGGGAGTTTCAGTTAACTCACCCATAGTTTTTTGTTCTGTCAGCAACTTTCCTTTTTTCGTGTTTTTGTAGGTACACGCGGGCTGTTGTGAGTCAGCCAGCGTGACATACATGTGTGTAGTACTGGGTTAGTGCACGTGGGCCTTTACACAAGAGGATTGTCAAAGAGTTGTTCAGCAGAGTTTTGGCAAAGAAGGGATATGAGTTGGCCTGATGCCAGGTAAGCATGTGTGGTGCAATTTAGGGTTATAACAGCTACAAACTGTGCAATAACATTTTGGCGTCGTTACCGGGGAACACTGAGTCAATCTTCCTCAAACGAAAAACCTTTTCGGTAAGCCTTGCCTCAGAGACCTTCTCTTACAAGCTTACCTGGAAACTCCACTAGGGTGTTTTCCCCCTTTTCTTTGATAGTTTCAAGTAAATTATCTGGCGACTCCACAAATGACAACCTATAGTGGGTGACGATACTCAAATCCCTCTATTGTAGCCACTATCACTCTAACAAGCTCTGCGCCCCCAATTAATCTTGATCCTCACAAATGGTCTTACTCAGAGAGTTTCAACTGTTTCTACTTTAGTAATATCCAAGGGGGGCTGCATGACTTACCCGAGGATGCAAATTCTTGGCTACCATTTTTTTCAGGAAAAGGTATCCCTGGAAACTCACATTGGACCCAGTTCTGTGATAGTTTTGATTTTCATTTGGATGGTCAGGAACACCCTGATGTCTTCATGAGGATTTGTGTAAGCTCCCTTATAGGGGATGCTAAATTTTGGATCCATGGGTACCCTAAAGGAAGCATAAAAAACCATGAAGAACTACAAAAAGCCTTTAAAATAAGGTGGTGTGATAGTGAGCATTCACAGGACTCCTTTTCCCAACACCTTAGCATTTGCAAAGGACCCTTTGAGAGTGTTAGAGATTTCAGTGACAGGTTCAACGTTCTCCTTAAAAAGGTCTGGTCAAAGGTGGCCTCGGAGCAAGCCATCATCGATCATTTCTTGTCCTCCTTGGAAGGAACCTTACAATTCAACGTCAAGGACCGGTCACCAACAACTTTAGAGGAAGCACAAGACCTGGCCTTTCAGATTGAAAGGAACCTTGATTTTGAAGATTACAATTGTGAACTATGGGATCCAGGTAATGACATTGTTATGCAACCTGAACCTCCAAGGATCCTCCAGGTCGAACTTTCCCCCACCAAGAGAAAATGGAGCCTTTCACATGAAAGTATAATCCCTTCCCAAGAACCCCCTTTGAAAAGGACCCATCATGAGGATGAAGTTGAAGTTGTCCTACCTAAAAACGTTGAGCAGTATCCTTTGGAATATTTCTCTCTTTTTATCCACCAAGTGGGGCACCCTGTTTCCAAAGTCCGAGAGCTCACGCCTTTCTATGTCACTCTCCAAGTCAAAGACTGTCTCCTCCACAACTGTCTCCTGCACCCAGGTGCCACAACCAACATGATGAAAGAGGAAGTTATGTGTCAATTAGGTCTGACCCCCTCACAAATGAATACCGGAGATGATTTTGCAAGAGGGATCATTAACAACCTCGAAGTGGCCTTTAACTCATGCCCTAGTGCTCCTTTCTTGATAAATGTAGTCGTCATCAATGTTATAAATAATTTGGGGGTTATTCTTCACAAAGACCTCATAGAGAATTTGAATGGAAGTATTCATGAACAACAGTCCAAAGCAACCATCCCTCATCCTAAAGCGGGGTTCTTTACCATCTACAATGAGCCTCTCGTCGGCTCCCCGGTTGAAACCTCAAATGAGCCAAGTGACCAACTTTTGTGCATTAATAGTGGCCTTAATGATTGGTTCATCCAAGAAGGAAAGCTGGATATGGATACCGTTGAATAGACTGAAGGAATTTGGACCTTAGAATTCGATGGATCACACTCAAGTTCTGGACCAGGTGCTAGAGTAATTTTAACAGCCCCTTCGGGTGAAGTCTTTTACAATTAATATAGATAGGAATTCCATTGCACCAACAATGTCACTGAGTATGAATCCTTGATTCTAGGTCTCAATTTAGCAATTGACAAAGGTGTTACAATCCTAGAAGTAAAGGGGGACTCAAACCTCATTGTATCGCAAGTTTTGATGAGATTTGCCACTAAAAATGAAAAGCTGAAAAAGTATCAAGATGTGGCTCAAACCCTTTCAAAATCCTTCAGAAAAGTGTCAATCGAAGTCATTCCTCGGGAAGAAAACCACGTGGCTGATGCTTTGGTTGTCTCTGCTTCTACTTTACAACCATGTGAAGAACCTTTTCACGATCTATGCAAGATGGAAGTTCTTTTTAGGCCTTCTCTTCCCGACAATTTGGAACATTGGCAGGTGTTCGAAGATGATGATCAAATTATCAGATTCATGGAGAATAGTAAAGAGTTTACCGATTCACATGTTTCTTTCCTGGCCGATTCTATGGATATAGAAGTCATTAACCTGCAAAGCAATACCTTTCCAAAGGGTTGTATTCCCCTAGAAAACCTTTTTGACAGGTGTTATCACTGAAATTTCGTCCGCACATGGCGACAAGAACTCAGCATCGTCAAACAGTAATGAAGTCATTCATGGCACTGAATTAATTTCATAGCATTCCAGAAAGGTCAAAAACTATACAAAGTAACCAAAAATTGAAGGGCACTTGACAGAAGTTTGGTGCGCGTGCACATGCGCGGAATATGAGCGTAACATGCGTGCATACACGCACGATGCGCGGCTATTGGCACAAAAATATGCGCACCTGCTAAACGGCGCATTTGTTGAATTGGTCGGCCTCCCAACCACTTATGGATCAGCTCCCAGGCCGATTTGACCCTCAAATCTGAGCTGAATCCGCATGGTAGGCTGGTCAAAGACCTAATGAAGCCCTAAAGAGCCCCTTTTCACACTTCAAAGGAGTTACATAATCACCCAATGCAATGCTATAAAAAGCCATGAAGAAACATCATTTTCTCAAGGAATTTCATGTAATGTTATGCTGCCTAGATTGTTTTAAGGACTCACTCCTTGAAAATAACACATTGGCAACATTTCATTGAGCTATCCACCTCTCCATTGAGTGGATGTGCTTGGGAGTTCTTTCACTATCATTTTCATTTTTCTTGTTGTAAGGAGAGAAAGTTTGTGAGGGCCCAAGAGCCTTCCTTTGGAGGAAGAAGGGACCCATAGTCCCCTTTCTTCATTGTGCTTTGATTTCATCAATAGACCAGCCTAAAAATGTTGGTGATATTGGTCTTCTTGTGTTTCTTTTATTTCTATACCCATATGCTTATGATTTTAGTTTGTATTAGTTTAATTCTTGCTTATAGTTTTGTTTTTCTTTCTCTAACTCTTTCCTCTACAGCTGTCATGCTCAACAAGACCCAACTGGGCATGTAAGCACCTCCCCAGTATTTGCTTTCTTTTGATTTCCCCACGCGGACAAAACCCTCTTACCCACATATATGCTTCTTTCTCATTTATGTATGATGCACATCTTATTACAGTTTGACTTTGACATATATATTGTGTAAACAGTCACAGCAAAGACTCTTGTTTCTATATTTCTCTCACCATTTTGTGCACACATTCACACAACTAGTCTGACATCATAGGGCAACCACAGAACCCCCGTCGTTCACGATGCTTGCTCAACCTCCCGCCTATCTTAGGGGGAGTATCTGGTCGTACCCACTCATCGGTACCTCCTTCACACACTCCTGTGAGTGCTACTATCTTAGGATCAGCTTTTCTTGGTTCTACATTACTTGGGTCCACTTCCCAAGGTCATCCATTCACTCGCTCTCCTTTGCACAGAAGCAGGGGACCCACTTCCTCTCAAGGAGGGAGCACCAACCCACCTAGTCCCCATCAAGGGTCAGGTTCACAACACACTATGGCTAGAGCTAACCCTTCCCCCCCACTACAGATGCCATATTTGGCCTCTCTCAACATACCGGATCTCACCAAGCTCACCAATGATCTTATATTGCATGACGCCACATGGCCTGCAATGCCAACCAAACTTCCTTCAGACATACCAAAGTTCGAAGGGAAGGTAGGAGATGATCCTGCCAACCACGTCATGACCTTTCATCTATGGTGTTATTCCAATAGCATCATGGATGATTCCATCAGACTGCGATTATTTCAACGCACACTTACTGGCCCATAAGCCAAATGGTATGTCGAAGAGAAATCAGGGTCACATGCGACCTTCGAGTCATTGGCCAAAGCATTTTTGACCTTCTTCCAATTACCCATCCCCTATGACAACGGTTTAGAACTACTGTCTAAATTCAAACAAACCTCAGCCACCCACATCACTGACCACATTCATGAGTGGCGTAGGCGACGTAGTTTGTGTAAAGCAGAAACCACCAAGCAGCAATGTCTTGACTGGTTTCTTAGATCACTTGTCTCTCTACTTGGTAAGGATGTAGCTTCCACCTTCCCTCAATCTAAAGAAGAAGCCATCAGTAAGGCCCAACAGTATGACCTCATCTACGCACAGTAAGGGTACCTATACATGGTACTTCCTGATCTTCCAAAACCTGTGCCATTTGGCCAAGACAAACCTGGGATGTCGCACTCAGCAGACGGACTAATAGGTGCCACCACACACCATAGTCCACAACCCCAACCACCACCGATGTATGGAACACCTCAATACCCGCCTGCATATGGGGGCACTCCTTATTACCCCCCACCACCTTATCAACAGCCATATCCTGTTGCTATACCTCCACCTATCAGTGGACCACCACAGGCACCTCCCATACATCCGCCTATTCCTACAAATAGTGGTACTTCCTCAACATCAGCTTATAGTACTATTGAAAGCACTACGCCTTCCTATGTACCTTATGGACCGGTACCACCCCAAAATCCATACTTCCCGTTTCCTGGTCCTCCACAACCCATGGCTCCCCCACACCCACATGCGGGGGTAAATTTTGTTCAACCTTCTGCTGCTCAACAATACCAAAATTTTGAACAGTTGAACATAGCCAACCCAACTCACCCTTCGAACAATGCCAAGAAGAAAGGACGGAATAGGAATAACAACAACCTAGGTCAAGGCAAGAATCAACCCCCACAGCACCAACCCACTGGGGGCAACCCGAACCAAGGGAACCAAAACCCCCAGGGGGGCAATAATACCAACAAACGCCAAGGGCCGAATAATGTTAAAACCATATTCCCTTGTGCCCTTTGTGGTGAGTTCAGTCATTACACTCACCATTGCCCCCAGATCGCTGATTTCAAACGGTTGAAAGACGTTGGGAGCCTTCCCCCTTCTCCTGCACAACCTGCCCCTCAACAGGCACCACAACAATACGCGCAACAACCCCCTCCCGCCGTGCTACAAAATCCTATCCCACATCAAGGTGTGATAAACACCCAACAGGATACGCAGCATCCCCCACCTCAGGTGGGTCAATACCACAACCCCAATAATCCAGCAGAGCGAACAATTCTCCTCACCAGTGAGGAAGAAATACTTCTACAAACGTGTAATCGTCAGTATAATGCACCCACTGAGTCTACCCCCATCTCTCCAAAGACAAACCCTACACCGACGGGACCCCCGTTGGTGATCCCTCGCCCTTCCATCGAACCACCACTACACATCCCTCGCATCCCCTTACGCAGGAATGTCCACAACCCACAAGCTAGGGCGGCTCATAACTACAGCTTGGTCGACGACTTAGCACAATCCCCGGCTGCCATGTCAGTCTTGGAAGTCCTCCAGACTTGTCCCACACAGCGGAAATCACTACTTTCCGCCTTAGGGGCAGTCGACCTGGCCGATACTCGACTCATCACCTTTGATCTTGACAACAGCGAACATCGTCTTCCCGCCCTGGTCGCTATTCAAATACCAGTAAAGATACGGAACATCACCATTCATCGGTGTATCATCGATGAAGGTGCATCTACATGCATCATGTCCAAAACAGTATGACAGAAACTTGGTTCCCCAGAACTCATACCCTCCACCATCACATTACGAGCTTATGATGGACGACCATCATCTCCTGAAGGGCTCTTCCAAAATGTTCCTGTTGAACTCAAGGGCAAAACTATCCTCATTGACATCGAAGTTATCGACGCTCCGCTCGATTACAATATCTTGTTCGGACGTAGCTACATGTATGCTATGAAGGCAGTGGCATCCTCCATCTTTTAGACAATCATGTTCCCCCACAATGGGAAGATTGTGACCATCGACCAAGTCTCACATTATGAGCCTAACCCATTTGCCAACCTCGATAACATTCTTCCTCTCATTCACACCAACCAAGACGCATATCCACTCATAGAGATGGGTCCTGGGATTTTCAAAGATCCATCCTTATTAGAGATGTACCATGGAGCACCACCACTCCTTCATCCTTCTAGTCAAGTATGCGTCATCTCATCTAACGGAACTCACATGGAGGATGCTCTTCCTCCTCAGGAGGCTTCCGTCATTCCTGACGTCTCAATAGTCGCAGAACCACTCCAGCCGGAGCCTCCTGCACACTCATCGACCTCAACAGTCCATGAATCCACATCCCCTCAAGGGAATAATACCGTCTGGGAGACAGTTCCCCAACCCCTCACTCAAATTCCCTTCTTTTACCCTCCACCAGGTATAGAAGCTTTTCAGGTAGCCACCACACTCACACTACCTAATATGGTGTTAGCAATCCTAGTTTGGTATTTACACCCACCAGAGATGGTCCCTCGACCATCCCTTCCCCCACATGAAGGAATCCCCATGACGATTCATGTCCTTACCCCCACTACCCCCATACTCACTACCCCCCCTACTATAGCTGGGGGTAGGAGGAAGAAGAAAGAGCCCACCGCTCCACTTCCTCCACGCATCCCACCACCTTGTGCACTATGTGAGAAAGAGGGCCACCAAACCAACAATTTCCCATCCCTACCTGAATTACGGAATTTGATTCCCCCCACTCAAACCCCCACAACACCCGTCACTACTGCTAGTCCCCCCACTACCACCCAACCTTCCAGTAGTAAAGGGTTGAGGACCAAATATGCGTGTGCTATATGTTCAAAATATGGCCATTACACCCATCATTGCCCAACACTACCATGCTTTCGGCAGACATTAGAGGTTGTACACCAGAACGTCCAGAACAACCCACGCCCTGCTATGTCCTCTTCAAATATCACTGACATTCGTTATGTCACCACTTCTGTCAATGAACGTATGAGATGCCCTTGCTCTCTTTGTGATTCATTGGCTCATTTTACATACCAGTGTCCTATGATCCTTACATACATGCAATGTCAATTGGCCCTACGTCACCGACCCGCGGAAGCGATAATTGACATGACTTCGTCACTCGAGGATCTTCATGTCATTTCTCCTGAACCCGRAGCACTCCCAACGCCTCCATGGTTCTTAAATGATGTCTCTGAGGATTTACCCCACAACCCCCCCAACTCCCCTGCTCATTCCCCTACGGACACTCTCCACCCAACCACCATGGGTACCCCTCAATACTTCAATATATGGTTTATGTCGAGTGAACCCTCACCATCTCCTAGCATTTCTCCCTCTGCTTCTCCATCAGGGGGCAACCACACTGTCACCAAGATCACTCCTCACGATCCCTTATATTCTCGTCGTTTCCAATGTGAAAAGGAAATACTCGAAGAGCTACAATGCCCAGACTCTCCCTGGGACGCACTACATCATCGTGCTCTCTTCCTTACACAGGAATCCCTCATGCCTCCTAACCAAAACCCCATTTACGTGGTCGAAACCAAATATTTTATCCCATCAGGGCCTATCGATTGATTCAACAACCCCATTCCTGCCCCTGAAACTTTTGAAGAAGGTAATATGGCCAACATTTCCCCCACCATCAAAATCGACATTTCCATTAAAGATGGCATCGTCGAAGAAATCATCATTGGAGCTACTTGCACTCCTCAGGAAATCACCACATATAAAGCCCTCTTCCAGGAATATAGGGATATTTTTGCATGGTCATACACAGAAATGCCTGGCCTCGATCCCTCTATTGTCGAACATCGCATCGACACCTGGCCTGACATCACACCAGTTCGCCAGAAACAGCGACCACTACACCCATCTAAAGCTGCGGCTATCAAAGTCAAAATTGAAAAATTACGCGCTGTCGGGTTTATTAATCCCATCGCTTATACTTCATGGGTTTCCAACCCTGTACCCATCGACAAAAACTAGGGCACTATCCATGTCTGCACAGACTTTCGTGATCTCAATAACGCATGTCCAAAAGACAACTTTCCAATGCCTTTCATCGATCAAATTATCGATGACTGCGTCGACCACGAGGCTCTTTCCTTTATGGACGGATTCTCTGGCTATAACCAAATTCAAATCCACCCAACCAATCAGTATAAAACCGCATTCATTACCCTGTGGGGTAATTTTTCATATAGTGTCATGCCTTTCGGCTTAAAAAATGCCGGCGCAACTTTCCAGCGAGCAATGACATACATCTTTCACGATTTGGCTGAAATCATCCTCGCTTACTTGGACGACCTCACAGCTCGATCCAAAAAATGCACCCAACATCTCGATGATTTACGAATCATCTTCCAACGGTGTCGCCAGTACAACATCCGCTTGAACCCTCTCAAGTGTGTGTTTTGCGTCACCGCAGGGCGCCTCCTCGATTTTATCGTTTCCCAAAGCGGTATTACCGTGGACCTCCTCAAAGTCAAAGCTATCACCGAAATTCCACCTCCCCAGAATTTACGGCAACTTCAGAGTCTTCAGGGCAAAGCTAACTTCCTTAGACGCTTTGTCCCAGATTATGCCATACGCGCACATGGTTTCCTCCACTTATTACGTCACGACATCCCTTTTCATTGGGACGACTATGCCCAACAGTCATTTGACGATCTTAAAACAACGCTTTCAAATGCACCTTTGATTAGTGCACCTGACTACAATCGCGACTACATCCTCTACGTATTAGCATCAGCTGTGTTAGTAGCTGGCGTCCTCATCCAGCTCAGAGATGACAATCATGAACATGTCATTTACTATGTTAGTAAGAACCTCTCAGGACCACCCCTGAAATATAAACACGAAGAGAAACTTTCTCTTGCAGTTGTCCTCGCAGTCCAGAAACTGTGCCATTACATTTTTCTTCGCACCACCAAGGTCGTCGCAGATTCCAACCCTATGCAATATTTTCTCAGTCGTTGACAAGTTAACAGAAAATTCGCTCGATGGATCGTTATCCTCCAAGAGTACGACCTCAAGTTCTCAACACCTAAGAGTAAGAAGGCCCTCGTTCTCTCCAAACTGGTCATGGCCCTCCCCTCTGACACCACCAGTGCCCCCGTCAACACCGACTTTCCTAACGAACATCTCTTTTACATCGCTTCAGATGATCCTTGGTATGGCGACCTTCTCATCTACCTACGAACTCAAAATTTCGGTAACCACCTTTCACGAGATGATCGACGACGTATTCTCCATCAGGCCCCCCGCTACCTCCTCATCAGAGACATCCTATACCGGCGGGGCGTCGACACCATTCTTCGTAGTTGCCTGACTATTGACGAGGCCGATAGAGTCTTAAACGAATGCCACAGTGGTGCATGTGGGGGCCATCTTTTGGGTATATCCACGGCTCAAAATATTATTCATGCTGGTTACTTTTGGCCTACCCTGTTTCATGATTGCATTCATGCCGTGAAATGATGTGAGCAATGTCAACTCTATGCCAACAAAGCCCGAGCTCCCCCCACTCTTCTTCACCCTGTCATTACTGCCGGCCCTTTTTGTAAATGGGGCATCAACTTTATGACTTGTAATCCCCCCTCCAGCAATGGTCACAAATACATTTTTGTCGCCGTGGATTACTTCACCAAATGGGCCGAAGCTATGCCCACTTTCAACAACACCGCCGACACTGGAGTGCGTTTTTTATTTAATCACGTCATCTCCCGTTTTGGAGTTCCACTCCAACTTGTTTCCGATCATGGGAAACACTTCGAGAATGAGATCTTCGTTGAACTCTCATCCCAGTTAGGCTTCTCTCACGAGTTTGCCTCACCATATTACCCTCAGTCAAACGGACAGGTCGAGGCAGTGAACAAAGTCCTCAAGACCATGTTACAACGCACAGTTAATAAACATAAAACCAATTGGAATCATATGTTATTTTCCACGCTATGGGCTTATCGAATGACAGTAAAGACTGCTACAGGTTTCACGCCATTTCATTTAGTCCATGGGGTCGAGGCAACTCTTCCCATCGAGTGCGAAATTCCCACCCTACGCACCACAATTGAGCTATGACCTGACACTGCTCCAATGGAGCAGCGCTTGCTGAACTTGGAGTCGCTGGATGAAGATCGCTGATCTTCATTACAAAACAACGAGGCAGATAAAAAATGATCCAAATCTACCTTTGATCCCCATGTCAACCTTCGATCATTCCGCGAAGGCGACCTCGTCCTGGCCTATGATATCGCTCATGATACTTTTGGCCATGGCAAATTCGAATCACTTTGGCATGGCCCTTACATCATCCAACATTGCCTCACCAAAGGCGCATACATCCTGGCCTCCCCCAAAGGCCTCTCGCTCGAGGAACCCGTCAATGGTTTATACCTCAAGAAATTTTATGCTTAGAAGTAGTCATCCTACTTTAGGTTATTTCTTTTTCTAGC
>JASDQU010243627.1:170728-194124 GCA_032191745.1 Picea mariana
CAACCCCATAGTGCATTTTTGCTCATGATGCCAAATGTAAGGATTTGGATCCCGTGATCTGAACAAGAGTGTATAAGATGACTCAGAGACTCAAGTTTGTAATCTGTTTGATTGTCACTTGAGAGCCACTATTCTCGGTGTCGAAAACACAATACTCGTTGATGAAGTTGTTGATACTCGAGCCTCCTCCCCAAGATTGGAAGTTTGGCACTTCCCCTCTCCTTGAAAAATCGGTAATGAAGTAAATGTCTTCAACTGTATTGTTCAAATGCTGTCCAACAAGCATGAATGACTCGACATCCTGGTTTCAATAGTCAATTAGAAGAATTAATATTAATTTTTGTGCTCTCATGCCACCAAATTGAAAAAACTTATACATGCCACAAGCACATAGAGCTTGTTTTGCCTCATCATTGTCAAAAACTGCTCGATCTACCTCTTCATGTTTGCGTTCTCTCTAGAGAAAAGACATCCCGCTCAATTTCCAAGAAATTTTGAGCTAGTTCTATTTTTTTAAATGTTTTCCTAGGAATCCACATCATTTTGTTAGAATAGTCACAGATATTCGTGAATGGTGTTTCCACCAGCTACGTATATCCACGGGTTTCCTTAAGGTAGCCCGCGGATGTGCAGAGTCGTGTTTAAAAAATTAAATTTAAGCTTGAAATTTGTATGGAATTACAAAAATAAAATAATGGAATGCAAGTTGAGGGTGGAACACTTACTTGTTTGAGGTGGAAAGTAGTGGAGTTTCTTCAAGATCCACATTTTCTCTATTTTCTTTTCGAAGGTTTTGATCACTTTGGTGGTTGTTTGGGTGAAATGGTAAAAATTGAATGGTAAATGAGTAAATATATAAATATTTATTGAAATTTTGTAAACCCACTTTCTAAAGTTTCCTTAATTATGTCCAACTTTTCAATTGATGATCAAATTTTTATAGCATTATTGTTGTTTTTGCAAGTCTTACGCTGTTTTGGAATTTTCTCTAGTACCTTTATCATCGATTTACCTAGTAATTTACAAGACTCTAGGCATGTAATGTGAATATAACTGGAATTTAGGTTAGGGTGCATTTCACTCAAACTGTTGCATTATTAGTTACCATTACCATCTAAACCTAGGGTCAACCCCATTAACGAATGATGGAACCTTTCTCTATATATAAAATAATCATTCAGTTGATGGTATTGCCTACCTTCCATGGGAACTCTAGTATAGAATCCCTTTTCATTGTGGCACCCATTTTGCAAGTTTGTTTCTAGTCTTGGGGGTCCTAGTTAGTCCCACCATGAGTTTTGATTTGAACTTCATGCTTCTTACTCTCTCTGATTTTGGCCTTTTCCTGTGGGACCCCTATCTTACATGCTACTCCCTAACAAAATTACGGAGTCCATTGTAAATCTATTTTCATAATCCTTAAATTTGAAAATATTGTTGAATGCATTGTTCCTTGTACACTTGTTAAATGGATCCGAAGGAACGCTTGTCCAAAACAAGTTTACCCCTTTTTCAGACTAGACAAGACTACTTACGAAAAATGTATACTCTATCCTACGACATAGAAGAGTTCTCCTAAGTTGTGTTATATACTTTTTTTTATCTCAGGGGACTAAATTTACGAAAAAGGAAGAGGGAGTCCATAGTTAATTTCTTTTCAGACTCCTTAAATATGAAAATATATCCGAGTGATCTTGTCTCTGTCACACTCGTTAAAAATGTTTTGAAGAGATGTCCTTTCGGTATAAGTGTAACTCTTTTCCAGGCGGACTGGACTATGTATGAAAAATGAATACTCTAGCCACACAATGAGAAAAAGAGTTCTCCTTGGTATTATTTTATTCCTTTTTAGGCCCTGGAGACTAAACTTACAAAAAATATTATTGTGGGAAGTTTTCTTCACAAATTTGAGTCATGTTTTCATTTGCATATTGATTGGTCACTCTTTGAGGCCTAATGTTGGCTTCAACATGCTTTTGTTGAATCAATCTCGTACGCAGTCCTATTAGTTTCCAACCTTGCAATTTATGCCCTTGCGACTCGATACCTTATCCCTAGATGGAACATCCCCTAAGTGTCCTTGTCCTGCACATACTTCCTTGCATTGAGAATAGGTACGTTCCTTTAACTATGGAAATAATTTCCTTTCCTGCAACACTTGTTTCCTCCACTATACAATAGGATTCTCTTATTATTTTTCAGACTTCTATAACATGAAAAAGATAAAAAAAAATAAAAAAAAAAACAAAAAGAATGGGAAAACATCTATATGTTTTATGACATGACACCCAAATTTGACTAGGGGGCATCGTTACATCATCATAGCCATCGACTACTTTACTAAGTGGGCCGAGGTTGTGCCAACATTTTCTAATGATGGGGAGACAACAACACTATTCATATTTAATTAGTTCATAGCTAGGTTCAGATTTCCGAGAGAGATTGTCACTGACCATGAAAGTCACTTTCAAAACCACATGATGTCGGAATTAGAATCAAAACTAGGGCTTAGAAAGGAACACTTGTCTCCCTACTATCCCTAGGATAACAGTCACGTTGAAGATGTGAACAATTCATTAAAAATGATACTGAGAAGAACAGTTAATTCAAATCAAACAAACTATCACTTGATGGTATACCTGGCCTTGTGGGCTTACTGAACCTTAGTCAAAACTGCCACTGGTTTCTCACCGTTCTAGCTCATTCATGGAGTGGAAATCATTTTTCCTATTGAATGTAAATTTCCTTCACTCAAAATAGCAGTCGATCTCCTTCCAGACATGAATCAACTTGAAGAACGCTTAGTTTACCTTCAACATCTCAACAAGCAACATCGAGATGCAACTTTAGCAAACAAAGCGCATAAGAAATGATTCAAGTCTCAGTACGATAATTTTTTCCATCCCAAGGTGTTCTCTAAGGGAGATATTGTGTTATTCTATGACCAGGACAAGGATTCCTTAGGGGCAGGAAAGTTCGACCCCATGTGATTCGACCCTTATGTTGTGCGCCGGGTTTTAGAGAAAGGATCCTATGAGCTCGTGGATTTTGAAGGCAATGTGTTGTGTGATCTCATAAATGGGCTTTACTTGAAGAAATACTATGCTTAGGCCTAAGGGATTGAGCATTAGAGCTCTTGTATTTATTGTCTATATTATACATAGCTTTGTTTACAATTTTAGTCCTTTGTTGTGTTAGTGATTGATGTGCTTCTAATGTGTTGCATATGCCTGAGGAGTCGCTGATTTATTTCATATTCATGGATGGCACCATTCACCATACTTGACACCTAACATTTGGTTCTTGGGTGATCTATTCACCTTTTAGTCATATAGTGTCCGTTGGAGGTGTGTGTCTCACGGAAACTACTAACAACATTGTAGAGTATAGCGTATTTACTGATATTTTGTGAGACACATTGTCATATGGAATTTATCTCCTCCAAGTGTTCATGGATTCACAATTGGTGGTTTCAAAGTTGAATGGTGTGTATCGAGTTTGAGATCCAGTTCTATTACGGTTTTCCTTAGGGTACGTCTTCTCGAATGTTCTTTTGAGTTCATTACTTACGAGCATGTTCCTAGGATAGCTAATGCATTAGTTGACGCCTACAATAATTATGTGTTATATTGGAATGTATATCACCAGTAAAGTAAAGAACACACAATCAAATTTAAATATACACATTTGCAAGTAAAATACAAATTGTATATAACGCAAAACAAATAATATATATATCAAAAAGAGATCCATCAAGTACAAAATATGGGACCTCCTAGCCCCCGAAGGTCATATAATGCTATACAAGTAAAAATTGTGCTATGAGAACATAATATTCCTAGGCCCAAGGCTGGTGCACCCTATCATAAAAAACAATGACATTTTCCAAACGTCTGAACAGTTGGACCCATGGTTTGGGTACCCCCATGGCATGACGTTGAATGCCTACGGGGAGGTCATCAATGGTAGCCATAATCACATTGCGCATGAGGGCCTCAAACTTTCGTCCTACACTATGCAAGGTCCTCACTACATCATCGCTCGGTCCTGCCTTCTGTCTGCCTCATTGGCTATGTCACGAGACATTAGTTGGTATCATGGGTGATTTGTCTACATAAACGTAAAGTACTAGTTAGTATGTTGGATCTCACAAAAGATATAAATAGTTATTTTTTCAAAAAAGAAAAAATTAAATAACAAAAAATGAAAATTTACCTATATCCTATAGCTTGTCTCCAGCAGGGATGATGATTTCTAGGTCATTAGTAAAATCGATGTCTGCATATGAATAGTTCTCAATGAAGGGATTTGGCACTCCCACTAGCCAAAGAAGACATCATCAAATGGATTGGACATTTTTCCACCTCCTAATCGAGCTATGAGCTCGGTCCATCAGACCATGGCTAGTCATGGTCATAAGTTTCCTCATATGTGTGTTCATGGGCTCATCATGGGCACTTTCTTGAAGACGAACGTGCGTAGGAAACTACCGAAGAAAATTTTTTTCATGCTCTTGAGCTTGAAATATGTCAATTGTGCTTTCATGTTATTGAGCATGGTAGTGCTCCATTCATACATAGTAGGGTGTAGGCATTTAACCTCATAGTGCATTTACGTCCATGATGCCAAATGTAAGGAGTTGGATCCCATGATCCGAACCAGATTGTATAAGATGACTCATAAACTCAAGTTGGTAATCTATTTGATTGACACTTGAGAGCCACTATTCTCGGTGACAGAAACACAATACTTGTTGATGAAGTCATTGATATGCAAGCCTCCTCCCCAAGATTGGAAGTTTGTCACTTCCCCCGTGCTCAACAAACCGGTAATGAAGTAAATGTTTTGAACCGTATTAGTCAAAGACTCTCCATCAAACATGACTGCCTCGACATCTAGGTTCTAGTAGTCAATTAGGAGAATTAATAATATCTTTTTTGCTCTCATGCCACCAACTTGAAAAAGTGTATACATGTCGCAAGAACAGAGATCTTGTTTTGCCTCATCATTGTCAAAAACTGCTCGATCTACCTCTTCATGTTTGCGTTCTCTCCAAAGAAAAGACATCTTGCTGAATTTCCAAGAAATTTTGAGTTAGTTCCTTTTTTTCAATTATTTTCCTAGGAATCCACGACCTTTTGTTAGAAAAGTCACGAATAACCGCGAATGGTGTTTCCACCAACTGCGTATATCCATGAGTTTCCTTAAGGTAGCCCGTGGATGCACAGAGTTATGTTTAAAAAATTAAATTTAAGCTTGAAATTTGTAAGGAATTACAAAAATAAAAGAATGGAATGCAAGTTGAGGGTGGAACACTTAAGTGTTTGAGGTGGCAAATAGTGGAGTTGCTCCAAGCTCCGCATTTTCTCTATTTTCTTTTCGAGGGTTTTGGTCACTTTGGTGGTTGTTTGGGTGAAATGGTAAATGGGTAAATATATCGATATTTATTGAAATTTTGTAAACCGACTTTCTAAAGTTTCCTTATTTATCTCCAAATTTTCAACTAATGATCAAATTTGTGTAGCATTATCATCGTTTTTGCAGGTCTTATGCTGTTTTGTAATTTTCTATGGTACCTTTATCATCGATTGAACTAGTATTTTACAAGAATTCGGGCATGTAATGTGAATATAACTGGAATTTAGGTTACAGTGTATTTCACTCAAACTGCTTCATTATCATTTATGATTACCATCTAAACCTAGGGTCAACCCCATTAACGAATGATGGAACCTTTATCTTTATTTAAAATAATCATTCGGTTGATGGTAGAGCCTACCTTCCATGGGAACTCTAGTATAGAATATCTTTGAATTATGGCGTCCATGTTGCAAGTTTATTTCTAGTCTTGGGGGTCCTAGTTAGTCCCACCATGAGTTTTGATTTGAACTTCATGCTTCTTACTCTCTCTCGTTTTGGCCTTTTCCCGTCGGACCCCTATATTACATGCTAGTCCCTAACAACATTATGGTGTCCATAGTTAAGCTCTTTTCAGACTCCTTAAAATTGAAAATATTTTTGAGTGATGTTGTTCCTTGTACAGTTGTTAAATGGATTTGATGGAACGTCTATCCAAAACAAGTTTACCCCCTTTTAGGATTGGACATGACTACTTATGGAAAAAGGTATAGTCTAGTATACGGGCTAGAAGAGTTCTCTTAAGTTGTGTTTTATACTTTTTTTGAGCTCATGGGACTAAATTTATGAAAACGGACGAGGGAGTCCATAGTTAAGCTCTTTTTAGACTCCTTAAATATGAAAAGATAACCGAGTGATATTGTCTCTGTCACACTCCGTAAAACGTTTTTAAAGAGATGTCCTTTCGGTATAAGTGTAACCCTTTTCCAGAATGACTGGACTATGTATGAAAAAGGAATACTCTGGCTCCATGTTGACCAAAAGAGTTCTCCTTTGTATTATTTTATTCCTTTTCAAGCCTTGGAGACTAAACTTACGAAAAATACCATTGTGGGAAGTTTACTTCCCAAAGTTGAGTCATGTCTTCATTTTCATATTGATTGGTCATGCTTTTAGGCCTAATTTTGGCTTCAACATTCTATCGTTGAACCAATCTCCTATGCATTCCTATCAGTTCCCAGCCTTGCAATTTATTCCCTTGCGACTTGATACCTTATCCCTAGAGGGAACATCCCCTGAGTGTCTTTGTCCTGCACATGCTTCCTTGCATTGATAATAGGTATGTTCCTTTAACTATGTAAATAATTTTCTTTCCCGTGATACTTATTTCCTCCACTATACAATAGGATTCTTTTATTATTTTTCAGACTTCTATAACATGAAAAAAGATAAAAAAAAAACAAAAAAAAACCAAAAAGAATGGGAAAACATCTACTCTTTTATTGGAAGCAGTCTTGTCACCCTTGAACAAAGCACAATCATGAGTCAATATCTCATCGTTTTGGGTTTACTATGGCTTTAGGAGACTTTTTCTCATTTTGAGTTTTTTCTCCCCTAGTTGGTTATTCTTCCAACTATATGGAACATTTGTTGATGCCTCCTGCATCACAAATGTATCCTAATTTATAGTCATGTTTCCCAAGTCACATAATGTGTCATGTTTTTTATAGTACAAGTTGTAGGTTGGGAAAATATTGACCCAACTACAAGGAAAGTGCTACAACTTGGGAATTTTACACCCAATGTCACCTCGATGTAGGTCCCACACTTCAAGGGTGACTAG
Organism: Picea mariana; assembly: GCA_032191745.1. Lineage (NCBI taxonomy): Eukaryota > Viridiplantae > Streptophyta > Pinopsida > Pinales > Pinaceae > Picea > Picea mariana. The sequence goes on from JASDQU010243627.1 coordinate 177,930, forward strand.
TCACTCTAGGGAGGCGATCTTGGTGACCCTAGGGGAGATGAGATGGATATGGATATATATGGAAGTGAAGCCCCTATAGTTCAATTCTAAGTGGAGTAAAATTTGTGGAATGAAGTCTTGGGAAGTTCCAAGGGTTTCCAAGTATGTTGAGTAACTTGTAAATGGTGAAATACTTGCCTGAGACACAAGAAAAATCACTTTTCAATGATGTATGTTAGTTGGATCATAAAGTTAAGATTATTTTTCCTAATTTGTAGAAATAGATAAAATTATATATCAGCAATAAAATGGTACTATTATCTACTCAATAAATGCTATATATCAAGTAGAAAATTCAAGAGAAAGACTAGTTTATGACTAGCTAAACTCAAGATGAAAAACCAAAATTCTAGCATAAAAAGATAAGGCTGTTGTAAACACTTTTCTGCAGCAAATTATATTACCCTTATGGGTGTAACATTCAATGTATTACAGAAAGAAAATAAGCCACTAAAACCCCCTCAAAATTTTCCAAAAAGTGCGCTATAACAAGAAGAATAAGTGTGCAAACTTTGAGCAAAATCCAATGATTGACAAGAGAGTTTTTAAAGAAAATGAGTTAGGGTTTCTGTAGCCCTAATGACTGAAGATGTAATTTTTGAACAACAGGAAGAAGTATCCTCTTGATGGGGACAACTTAGTGGTTTTGAGGTTCCTAAGGCACAAGGAATACAATCCACTTTGCAAGAGGTAAAAAGGACCAAAATTCACGTTTCCCAATGCAATATTTTTTTTCTCCAATGCAAATAATAAATGACTAGTTCTCTTAATTATTGGGTTAATGGGGTCACAAAAATAAATAACTATAGAATCTACCTCCTCTAGCTAGGGTTTAAGCTAAGAGGGTGTATGCCCTTATACTTCTCTCAACAAACCCTTGTTTAACCAATAACATGAAGCATAAAATGATGAATACTATGTTGGGTGTGTATGCCCTTATACTTCCCACCTATATCCTATCACAATGACCTTGACTTGAAACAAATGATAGCATGGGATTAAAAAGCATACAAATTCAAGGGAAAATTCCAAGATAATCCACCACAATAGCAAGAGATAAACATTCCAAGGCTAGTGCATCACTCCCATCAACCATAACATCAAGAGATAACCATAAACAAGAGCCAAAAGAGACAATCTTGCTAAATATAGAGAAAAATTCATACCATTACTTCTCACAATGAGGGAGAGTTATGTTAAAATGAGATCTTATGATCTCTTGTTTATACAAAATGTCACCAAGGTGACTTTTCCATACATTAAGAGATAAACCAAAATACTAGTGGTCAACAACCCTAATATTGCCCCCTTTAACAAAGTAATATTAAACAATTCATATAAAGTTTCACTTTTGCACAAATAAACACTAAGTTTACTTGGACGTCTCCCCTTTAGGGGACATTTTTCTACTTAGAAGAAGTCGTTGGTGTTGGATAGGCATGGGTAGGCCTCCAAAAGCTACATGTCAAGAATATAGACAATATCCTCATGGTGAAGGCCCTCTTCTCCTCAAAACGTCCATGTGTAAATGAGTGGCACCTTACCACCAAGCCCTAATCCCTCTAGGTGACGTTATGCCTTTAGGAGTGACTTTTTTCCTCTCCTAAGAAAAATATTTGACATGCGGGGGCTAGGATATGTCATCCAAGTCAATCTCAAGGCCTTCCAAGTTTGATCTTTATCATCTAGAATGTGGACCCTTGGCATCCAACCTGTGTGTTTGTAGTCCCATGGAAGTCCAAGCTAGGATTGTTCTGCCAAAACTTTCCACCAACTAGGTCCTGCAAAGAAAAATAAGCATGCCATCCAAGGATCTCAAATCATAACATCATGATAAGTGAATGCAATCAATAAATGAGCCACCTAAGCATGTGCATCAAATATCACTATATCAAAAAATTAAATTCTCAAAGTCACTATGCGACTTGTCAAGATTGAATATGGGAGGGTTGATGAGGTGTCCTATTGGGTAGATATTTCCCTAGTTCAAGGAGGGCTTCTAAGATATCCCTTTATAATCCATGTAAAGTGGATGAAGTTGTTGGGGTCAAGACTCAATGGGCATAGGGATCATGACATACAAGGGGTCGTAGTGTCTCATTCATGGGTGCCATTTGTAGAGGGTGTGTGGAGCCTTCGTCTGCAATGAACTTTTTCCAAGCCCATCAATTTCCTTTTATATTTATTTAATTATACTTTTTTTCAATATAACATAAGGAGAGGTCAAAGGTCACTACCTTGGCGTGGTGACCAGATGATGGAAATTTCACCCATAAACACCTAGTGGACATGAGAAGGTTGTCTCGTGATGAGACCTCTTTCTCTCAGCCATGCAATTGAGAGCCATTACCTTGGTTTGGTGACTAGATGATGGAAATGCCATACCACTAGATATTCATGGACATTATAGGTCAGCTCATGATGAGACCCTCTTTCTCTTAGCCATGCAATTGAGAGCCATTACCCTGGTTTGGTGACTAGATGATGGCAATGTCATACCACTAGATATTCATGGACATGATAGGTTAGCTCGTGATGAGACCTCCTATCATTCAACTAACCTTTTAAGCATTCTTTATTATATTTTGGGTCCCTTTTACTCAAAGATACGTGTTTCACTGCATTCTTGGGTGATCCTTGGGTGAAGCATATTGAAGGTTTATACAAGGTTTTTATCTTTTGCTCAACATCAACCCCTTTGGGCCTTTAACCCTTTCTTCCCATAGAATGAGGGGCAACCCCTTATCGGGTCAATACACTCTAAAACCCCAAGAGATAAGGAAACAGAGGTGAATAATGATGGAAAGTAGTAAGTATGGCCAAGAACAGTACGATGGCCCTTTAAGGGAGTTCCTAGTAGAAAACCCATCCCCAAGGAAGACCACTTACTAGGGAAGAATGTCAACCACCAAGGTGAATTAGGGAAAAAGAAATAATTTCCAAGCATATATCATCAAATATAGATCAATCTAAGATACAACATACTCAATTGGCTTAAATATTGAAATGATGCTCACCATAATACTAACTTGTACTTCATGGAGAAAGGACCATTGCCTTCAGGAAGCCAAATGATGTGGTGGATGCCATATTTTAATATGTGACCATCAGTGGTGGTGAGAGGGGTTTCCATCTGTGCAAAAGGGTACTTTTGGTGATGTAGTCTCTTGGCACTCCATATCTACAACCTAAGGGCCTCGAGACATAATCTCCTTAGTTATCCAAAAAATGGGGATAACATCTGGATCCTACTTGGGGATATGTGATCATCGTAGAGTGCATGAGAACTACATCATCTCCTAGTAAACTTGTGCCTGCAAGGAAACATCAAAATGTCAAGTGTAGGATGGCCTATTCATCCTTGTTCTCATATGATCATAATCAAAAGAAAATAAGCTAGAATTTTTTTTTTGACATTTTTTCAAAAACTTATAAACTAAGCATGAATTCAATATGAAAGTAGAGAAAAATGAAAATGAAATGCATCTAAACTATTATGAGCAATCAATATGGAAATGCAAGGAATCAAAATGACTTACCTACTTACCTAGCACATGGGCCTTGAAGAAGTCATGTGACCTGGATGTGAGGTTGGAGAAGAGACCCATCTGCTAGTAGTGGCATCTTTCTCTTGTCTAATGTTGTCAAATAGTACCTTTCTTTGTCAGAATTATTTCTGATGATGTAAGGGCCAATCCATGAATTGTTGTCTTTTTGGTCATATCTAAGCTTTCCATTTATTTTGTCCCACAGGAGCATAAGACTCCCTTCATTGAAATTGATGCAAGGATTATTCTCATCGTGTGAAGGCTCTGTGTGGACTATATATTTGATGATTTATTGATGTTTCTCATATTCTTTCTTCAAAATCTGGATAGACCTAGGTTCCTTCCTATGGTATTTTTCAATTTTGTCTTTCTATCGATTTGTCCATGGAAGAAGTGTGTCTATGGATTCCTCCTGCATAAAAGGTAGCTTAGATGGATCATACTCAATGGTCTATGGGAGTACATCATAATTGCATTAGATGGCATAATCAGGACCATTGGGATCCATCACATGTCTTTCAATTTTCTCTCGATTTTATAATATCTGAAAAGTTCCATGTCCCATAGGAATGTGTGCATGGGTGAGATCCATGCTAAGAAAACCCCCAATAGAAGTAGACCATCTCCTAGATAAGATCATACACCAAGCATCTGGAACGTCAATCACTACTATGTCCATTAGAATGCTGATATGTAAACAATCAATCAAGAAAACCTCAATGTCCTCACATACCTTGAGAACTTTGACTTTTTTGGAATCAATTCCACACACATTGACATAAGTTTGGGTTGTCTTCAAACCAAGATGTTTCATTACCTTCAATGATATGACATTTGTTGAGGCCCTTGAATCAAGCATGTAGTTTTTCAAGCGAAGTTATTTCATGCCTAATGAAATATAAAAAGGAGTGTTCTTGTCCCTTGGATGATCGAGATACATAGTGTTCAACATGATGGGAGGATCCTCCTTCTCGAATGGCACCTGTAATATTTTCAAAATTTCCCTTTTCACAGAATCGATCTTACACATCTCTGTCAATGGGACCATCATATTAAGTTTTCCAAACATGCTTGCAACATATATATTCAACTGAATGTCATATGTGGGAGTTGGTTAAGGAAGAAACTCACATATAGGAAGTGGAGGTAGTGGAGCCACCTTTTCTGCTGATGGAAGAAGAGTATCAGGTTGTGATGAAGGGGCTAAACATTTTTTATTCTGTAGGTTATAATTTCCATCCTCTTTAATTCCTTCTTTTAATCATCTGCCAATTTATTTAAGGCCCGAAGTCTCCCCTCTCTTTCTCCTATTCTTATGGATTCATTGATCTGTTCTTGGGTAAGTTATTCATCATTGAAATTTCAAATCATGAAGTTTATATCGTCAGGATAATCTTTGTCTTGTCAGGGGAACTCATATTCCCTATGGGGTTCTTGGCATGGGAGACACCAATATTTTATATCAATTGTCCCAACAAGTTTCAAAGTATTTGGAGCCTTTTCCTCTTATTGAGGTCTTGGTTTCCAACTGATGACATCTCTCTGTTGTTTGGAAAACTGAGGTCTAGGAGCAAATTGATTTATTTACACTGTATTCATATGGTTCATAAGATGATTTTGTACATGAAAAAAATGAGTATTCATTTGGTCTATATTCTACATCAGGAGAGCAATCCGATCAAGAACATTGTTGTTGGAAACCTTCGTCCTTGATTCTGTCTTGTTACGAGGGTACTGAAAAGGTTCTATTTTTTAATCAAGGAGATTCTCTTCAATGTAAATACCAAATTCTTTATCCTCTGCCAACGATGTGGGATTTTTATCTTTAAGAATGTATCTGAACTTAGATTCAAAATCATTCATATAAAGGAGACGAATTGATGATGTTGTAGGACAATAATATGTTGGAATTTGATTGTAAGACCTATCAAATATGGAAATGAATTCCTTTATCATTTCATTCTCCTTTTTATTTATTTGATTGAACTAAGTCCCAAGTGTCCCACCATCTACTCTTGAATAAGTTGGAAAAAGCATCATAGGACGTGATATTATTATCAAGGAGTCCTTTGAACCAATCAAGGGCTTCTTCAGTCAATGACGAAGCAAATAACCTCATGGCCACATATTCATGATCAATACCTGCATTTTCCATGTCTCGAGCCATGACATAAATGTGGTCTTCAATAGTTATCACATTGTTTCCTGGGAACTTTGGCAACCACTTGTTGAATTATTTTGGCATTTTGTTAGGGTAACCTTGGATATTGGCCATGTTAAGGGGTTTGTAGAGGTCCCTTTCCCAAGGGAGAGCCATTGGAACAAGATGAAGGGTATTATGGAAAAGGGTTTTAACAATGGGAGACTTGAGAGGAGGCCTTCTTTGGTAAAACTTATAAGGCGTGAACCTCCTAGGGGGGAATGTTTGGGGAAAGAAGGATTCTGGGAAGTTGGAGTCCCCAGATGAGCTTCAATATGATATCATCAAGGAAAAGGGAAAGGGATCATCCCTTAGGTGGATTTGCAAGGAAATATAAGGGAAGGGATTTGGGATAGCTTACCAAAGTGTCATTAAAGTATGAAGAAGATTTAAAATATTCCCCGACAATGACACCAAAATGTTATACAACACGTTGTAGGTTGGGAAAATCCCGAACCAACTACAAAAAAATTCATACAACTGGGAAATCCTACACCCAATGTCACCTCGATGTAGGTCCCACACTTCAAGGGTGACTAGGTCACTCTAGGAAGGCGATCTTAATGACCCTAGGGGGGATGAGATGGATATGGATAGAGATGGAAGTGAAGAGACTATATTTCAAGTCTAAGTGGAGTAAAATGTGTGGAATGAAGTCTTGGGAAGGTCCAAGGGTTTCCAAGTATGTTGAGTAACCTGCAAATGGTGAAATATCTACCCGAGAAACAAGAAAAACCACTTTGCAATGATGTATGTTAGTTGGATCAGAAAGTTAAGCTTTTTGTCCCTAATTTGCAGAAATATACAATAGCATATATTAGCAATAAAATGGTACTATGATCTTCTCAATAAATTCTTTAGATTAAGTAGAAAATACAAGAGAAAGAATAAATAATGACTAGCTAAACTCAAGATGAAAAACCAATATTCTAGCATAAAAATATAAGGTTGTTGTAAACACTTGTCTACAACAAATTATATCAACCTTATGTCTATAAAATTCAATGTATAACAGCAAGAAAACAATCCACTGAAATCCCCTCAAACTTTTCCAAAAAGTGCGCTAGACCAAGAAGAATAAGTGTGCAAACTTTGAGCAAAATCCAATGGTTGACAAGAGAGTTATTCAAGCAAATGAGTTAGGGTTTCTACAACCCTAATGGATGAATATGTAATTTTGTAACAGAAGCAATAATTTTCCCTTTGATGGGGACACCTTAGTGGATGTGAGGTTCCCAAGGCACAAGGGATACAATCCACTTTGCAAGAAGTAAAAATGACCAAAAATCACGTGTCCCAATGAAAATAATAAATGACTAGATATCTTAATTATTGGGTTGATGGGGTCATGAAACGAAAGAGCTAGAGAAGATACCTCCTTGGGGGTGTAAGCCCTTTTACTTCCAAAGGCAAGTTTCTCTAGCTAGGGTTTAAGCTAAGAGGGTGTATGCCCTTATACTTCTTTTAGCAAATCCTTGTTTAACCAATAACATGAAGCATAAAATGATGAAGACTATGGTGGGGGTGTATGCCCTTATACTTACCACCTAGCTCCTAGCACAATGACTTTGAATTGAAAAAAATGATAGAATTTTTATAACCCTAATTTTCACCAGACATACTTACCTGGCATCAGGCCATCTTAGATTCCTTCTTTGCCAAAACACTGTTGAACAACTCTTGTTAAAAACCCCTTTTATAAAGGCACACACACCCTGCTCCATTACTGCATGCATGTACATGCTAGATGACCCAAGACAACCCACGTGTACCTACAAAAGCATGAAAAAAGGGAATTTTTTGATGGAACACACAGCTTTGGGTAAGTTAACTAAACCTTTCGGCCATGCATGGCTGGAAATTCGACCAAATACCTAGCTTCTTCTAGCCTATAAAAGAAGGGTTAGGGGTCCCATTTGGACGAGGAGAATAATAGTAACGAAACTATACCCGATTGAGCATTCCCTTTGTCCCAACCTTTAGCCATCCTTGTGCAAAGAGAAGTATAGAGAAAAGCAGTTGGAAGACAGTGAAAGAGGAGCTCAGGATCAGGATCAAGGAGTAGTAGCTGACTTTATCATTGTAAGGTATCATTGTGAAGTTAATAAAAGAATTTATTTTCCCATCCCGCCATATGAGATTGTCATTATTGGAATATTGATTGTATGATTGATTAAATCTCTAACCCATTAGTTCATTTATCAAATGCATGTGGAGTTATTTGTTTTTCTTTAGTGAATGCATGTCAACATTGGGAGGAGAGTTGCAGTCAAAGAAAAACCAAGCGTGAAAAGGGATCGACATCAAACACGAAGAATAAGGTACGTCAACTTAATCTCTTGAGCCTTGTATTTACATATGAGTAATGGGGGTCTAGGCATGGGATGATGGTAAAAAGTAAGAATCTTTAGGTCACTTCTCCATGCATGATAAAACCCTTAGTGCTATTTCGTAGGAGGGATTTCCCACCCACAACAGAATTGGCGACCATACTAGGGATCTCTAAGGTTTCTGGGAATATTTTTTGGGCATTTTTAAAGACTAGTTTCATTCCTTGTTTTTAAAGTTTTTTCAAAAGTCCGAGCTAACAAAGATTCTGGTCTTCCATACCAGTTATCTCTGTTTCTTTGCTTGACTGCAATTTTTTTTTTCTTTTTTTCCGAGACCCACAGAGGTACACGCGACCTGTATAAGGTTTGCGTGCGTGTACATGTTCCCTACCTTCTCACAGCCCGCATGTATACACTAACTGAGGAAGTGTCAGTCATGTGTATGATTCCATAAAATTTCTTTTAGAGAGGCAATCATCCTCTCCCCTGTCAGAAATAGTCCTTCTCAGGGGTTTTCTAGAACTCATTCTAGTCTTTGTTGTTTGTAGTCTATAGCTTAGGTTTCACCTCAGATTGGTTTGTTCTATGAAGTTTTCCTTGAATTGTTTTCTTTTTTCTGTTAAAGTAAGTGCCCGAGTCTTCAAGAGATCATGGTTCTCAGTACCAATAGTCTCTGCCTAGGATGGATTGCTTGGCTTTTCATTTGTCTTAGAGTTTTAGAGATACATGCAGCCTGTATAAGGCCAGCACACGTGTACACATGCTCTGACTTTACATAGCTCACGTGCACACGCTTGCTGTTGAACTGTTTGCAATGTGCTTGTGAAGAAAATTTTTGTTGAAGGTGAGGCAATCATCCTTTCCTTTGACAAGAGTTATACCTCTCAGGTTTTTTGGTCTCTGTCATAGAGGCCAGTAACTTAGGTTTGATCACAGCCATAGCTTTCTTTTTCATTAAGAAGTTTTCCTCAAAATTTTCTTTTAGTCTTTTTAGACAAGTGTGAGAGTCTAATTTTAATTTTCTTATGTGTGATTTTTAAAGTGACTCTTTGCAATCTACGCTTAGGCCATAAGTTTTCTTGGTTTTTACTTGTTGATATTTTTCCTTTTTGCTTTGTGAGCATTCAAATAAAAAAAAAAACTTTTATTTCTTTGTTTGGTTAAATAGTGTTGTTTTGCATTAATAACTAGGGAAAAGTCTTTTCTTTCATAAGTTCCTGACAGTTTACTTAGATCATAAGTAGCTCGTAGTCGAGTGAAATCCTACTTTGAGTTTGTTGTTCAAAGATCTTAGAAAAATTTTAAGTTTGAAAAGTTGTTTATGATTTGAGTTAAGTGAAGGTTTTTTGTTTCCAGCTTTCTGTTTATTTTGCTTTTGTCTTTCAAACATCACTAGTTTCACTTTCATAACCTTTGAATTAAGAAAAGCCATAAAAATTAACGCTAAATCTAAAATTGATTAGACTTTTTATGTTTGTAGGGTCAACCAACTAGTTTAGGGTTAGGGCTTTGAATTAGGTTGGAGAGGAAACTCTTCAAGGCCATTAAATCAAACATTGGATTCTGAGTTAGGGAGTGTCAAAGTATAGTATCATGAAATTTATCCAAGACCCCCCTCTAACACAGGGGCTAAAAACAAGGTCGCATGCGGAAAGGTAGTGGAGATAACCCCTCCAAAGTTGGACCAATCATAGTGGAGAACACATATAGAGGGCTTGTCTTGGGATTTCGTCGATTACATTTTCCACAGAGCTTCATGGGTCTCGAATCCGTTCAAGGTCCTCAGTTGTCTTCTGGACCACTTGCCTTCAATACCCTTGACAAGTTTCAGTCTCGATACCCTACTCATTGTGGTCTACCCGACTTTCGACTGTACCCGCCTGGTGACTGTTCGCGCGCTAGCAACCTAGTTGTCGATCTTTTTAGAGACATACACAGGTGAATGCGGGGGTATACTGCGGTACCTAGGATAGACATCGGGCCACACTTTACAGAGTATACCCGGAGGGTGCTTCTATGTTCGAGTTGCACTTGCACCGATAAGTTGCTCTAGTGTTGGTTGTTGTAACTGTTCTTCCAACTAGTTTAGTGTTTGCTTGTTTTATCTTGGAGGGTATTTTTTAGTGTGTGTTGTTTTTTGAATGAATAGAAATCCCTAGGGTGTCTTTGATATTCTCACACAGTGGAGGATCATGAGCTCCACCATTCACAAAGGATTCTGGGCCTATCACCGGTTACACTAGAGCCACCTCCGCTACCACTAAGGGGAAAGCTATACCAACAAGGGTCTTTTGAAGCGACTGGGTCACAAGAAATTGTACCTGACCAACATCCGAAAGAAAATGACCACTTTAGAATTTGGAGTGAAAGCTCTAGGTCCATCTAAAACTCCAACCATTTATCTTTTGGCACCCATCATCGTACCGATTCACCCTTACGAGTGCCAGATAGTGTCGCACGCAGCAATGGAAACAAATTCTATCACTGCTTCTGGGAATTCTTCAATTCCCACTACGGTTGTCACCATAGGAGAGTTTCCACCTCCTAACCCACCGTCACCAGTCTGAGCCACCATGGTCTCGACCGCCTCTACCTCGAATAGTGGTCCAACCCTGTCTATGGTGGAGGCCACAACCCCTTTCAAACTGAGTGTGACAGGACCTCCGTTCTCATATGGGATGCCTAGCTCAGGTACAATTCTTGTACTTTCCTACTCCACTTCACAGACTTTAGGTATGGGGGCAGGGAGCTCTAATGATCCTCTGCAAGGCCACATGGGGAGCACTTTATCTCCTTTTAATCCTTTCCCTTACAGGGGAGGTCATATACCTCCTTTGTCCCCTTCACTTACTGGCACCCACCAGCAATCCATTGGGCCACCTACACACCATAGTTTTTTTGGAGCAGGGATTCAAGGACCACCTTCTCATAATATGCCGATAGGTTCGACACCATTTTCTTTGTTCAGTGCGTTTGGTAACAACACTTTCTCGTTAGTTTCTTTCCCGACTAGGGGAAACCCCCGTTATGGACAACCTATTCCTATGCAGGGTACTATTCTTGCACAGGAGGCAAACCCAGGAGCTTCTTCTACATTAGGGCCTTGGAATTCTTGGCAGGGATGAGTTCCCTCATCAGGAATGCCTATCTGGGGCAATTCTTTTCACAACCAATGGAACCCCATACAAGGTACTATGCCTATCCCCATGGGATCGGCATGGGGCAACCCTTCCCAAAGTCCTCTGAATGTAATGCATTCCCAACCATCTACGCCCTATTTTGGTAATCAACCGATGATGTTTCCTCACACGCATAATCCGTACGCTGGTCATGGCCATGGTTTTTACCAAAACCCAGGCCAGCAGTCGAACGTTTCCTGGCAACCTGGTGCCAGTCAAACTCCAGGTCCCTTTTTCCATGGTTATCACCAACAACCCAAACTACCTTTCCTGGAAACCTTGCATTTTCCAGACTTGACAAGGTTGTTGAATGACCCTATCTGTCACGATCCATGTTGGCCCCCTCTATCGATGAAGTTTCCTTCAAACATACCAAAGTTTGAGGCCAAGCCTAACGAAGATCCAGGAGATCATGTGACCACCTTCCATCTTTGGTGCTCGTCTAACTCGTTGAAAGATGACTCCATACAATTGTGATTGTTTCAATGTACTCTCATAGAGAGTGCTATGAAATGGTACATTGAGTTCGACTGCTCAAGATACTCTTCCTTTGGCGAATTGGCAATGGATTTTCTAAACCATTTCTAATTACCTGTGAGATACGATGCTGGCACATAATTGCTGGCCAATTTCGCACAGACAAAAGCGGACCATATCTCTGATCACATCCGAGAATGGAGACATCGAAAGAGTTTAATTAAGGTGCCAGTCCCACCAGCATTCGTGCTCGAGTGGTTTATTAAGTCTTTGGTCCCACAGTTATCCAAAGACGCCATGATGTAGGGAGTGTTTTCCAAAGAAGATGCCATCATGAGAGCTCAAAATATTGAGCTAATATACTCTCAGTCTAGTTTATTATATGAGATCTTACCAGATGCACCACGCTCAATACTTGATAAAACCAGACAGAGAGATGGACCACATGCCGATGATATTGTTGGTTTAGCACAAACAAAGTCCATTAAGCAACTGACGAAGCAATTGCAACAATTGTCTATACAAAACATAGCGGCCATCCAAACTACTGTTTTGGCTGCTCCCCTACTTAAACGTCAGATGTCCACACAGTACAATCGACAAATTCAAAGGCCACCCAACATCCTGAAGAAAAGAAAAACAATGAAAGAAGGGTAAGGGGGATAAGAAACCCACTAATAATGCTGGTGGGGGCAACACTGAGAAACAGAAGGTGAGGTATCCATGCAACCTATGCACAGAAGACCACCCGACCCACCAATGTCCTCGGCTTGCAGAAGCCAAAATGTTTTTGACACAGCAACAACCTATTGTGTTAACCAATCCATTTAAACATGGGAAAAACCTAACCCAAGCCTCTAGAAGTGTGCAAGGGGGTAGTCAAGGACCCTCCATCTTCAAACAATCCCGCATCCACAAATGTGTATATGATGAAGGGTCATGCTTTTATATCGACTAGAGCACTTGACTACAGTAAACCAATCACTTCTGAGAAGGGGAAAGAAGTCGAACTCCCATCTCTTCCTCTCCAGATCAAGAAGATTTTGGGCAAAAAAATGACATGCATTCCAAAAGGCACGTTGAAAAAATATTCTCACAACCCAAACAAAAGGGCTTCCCAGGACTATTTTGTGGTGGAGGATTTGTCTCAAACTTCTTGTGCAATGTCCGCTTTGGAGGTCCTCCAAAGCTGCCCTTCCTAGAGGAAAGCTTTGTTAGCCACTTTAGAAGCTACTGAGACTTGTAATATGGGTACAATCATGCTGGATAAAACTAACTTAAAACCTTGTCTACCTTACCACGTAGCGTTTCAAATAGTAGTGGATCACCCCATAAAAACTTTTACTCGCAATATTTTCCGCACGATGGTTGATGAGGGCGCATCAACATGCATTATGTCATTGGCATGTTGGAAGGCCATTGGTCAGCTTGTTTTGTCTCTGTCACCTACTCTTCTCACTACTTTAAACAGTTGTTCATTCCAACCACATGGTATCATTCCCTCTTTCCCCGTGCAGTTAGGAGGGAAGACCATTTGTGTCGAGGTAGAAGTAGTTGACGTGTCCCTTGACTACAATCTCTTGTTAGGAAGGAGTTGGACTGTCTTTCTCCAAACTTGACCCTTCATTGGGGGTATCTGCAATCCCGATGATTGATAATCCCCAACCAGGTGTAGTCAATGTAGGGGTTGGTTTGTGCCCATATTTAATGGGTACCTTCGATTACCCACCCCCTCAAGGCGATGTCAAGTTCATATCCGATCACCATAAGGTTAATATTTTCCAAGTTTCATTGTTTTGCACGAATTACTTCAACGATCCATGGATACTTCCTTCCCCATCGGCCACGGTGAAAGGGATAGGGCACCTGAGCATGTCCATGCCCTTGTCCGCAACTGAAGTCGCATACTCTTTAGTCCATCATGCTTCGTCCGACACAGATCTGACTCCTACACAACAGTTAGATTTGATTCTAGAGCCTAGTTGGGTTCAAGGTTCTCTCATTGACACCAATTCATTAGACTTAGTCTTTCCCTCCGACGAAGCAGTAATTGAAGCAATGACTAGTCCAGAAAAACATTGGGATGATCTCCATCACAGATCATACTTCCTCCCAGAGTTAAGCAGAATCGAAGCTGGAGAATTCACCTTGACTATGACTGGAAATAGGTCTTATCCTATTAATCCCTTAGCTACACATGAGGTTTATGCCGAGGGTAATATGGAAACTATCGCTGAAACCATACCGATCAATATCTCCAGAACCATTGGCGTCGTGGAGAATGTTTTCGTCGGAGCTGACTGTTCCCCTGGAGAGATTCAAAGCTACACAGATCTATTTAAAGAATTCCGTGACGTTTTTGCCTGGTCTTATGAGGAAATTCCAGGCATCAATCCAAAAATAGTCGAACATGAAATCACAACTTATCCAGATGCCAAGACTGTTCGGCAGAAGCTTCATCCAGTTAATCCCAAGAAAGCAACAACCATTAAGGTTGAAGTTGAGAAACTGCTAAAAGCCAGTTTTATTTATCCTATCCATTTGACCCAATGGGTGTCAAATCCTATGCCGGTCAATAAGAAATAGGGTACGATTCGTGTATGTATGGACTTCTGTGATTTTAACAAGGCCTATCCAAAAGATAATTTTCCCACACCATTCATCGACTAGATAATTGATGAATGTGCAGGTTGTGAGGCCTTCTCTTTCATGGACAGTTTTTTAGGATATAATCAAATACAAATCAAACCCGAAGACCAGCACAAAATGACACTCATTTTTCCATGGGGTACATTCGAATATCGTAAGATGCCCTTTGGTCTTAAAAATGTTGGAGCGACCTTTCAGAAGGCCGTGTATTTTTCTTTCCATGATATCAAGCATATAGTCGAGGCCTATTAAGATGATTTAGCATCTCGATCTCGCAAGAGAATGGATCATCCCACACACCTCCAACTTTTCTTTGAGTGATGTCACTACTTCTGGATTCAATTGAATCCAAACAAGTGCAACTTTTGCATAACATCAGGATGTTTGTTAGGTTTCATAGTGTCAACAATAGGGATTATGGTCGATCATCTCAAGGTTGAGGCAATAATTCAATTGCCTCCCCCGTGCACAATCCTTCAACTTCAGAGTCTACAAGGCAAGGCAAATTTGTTAAGGCGTTTCATCTCTAACTATGCCAAAATAAAAAAGGTCTTTATGCACTTACTGAAGAAAAATGTTCCTTTTTATTGGGATGATGCCGCTCAATGCTCTTTTGAAGTGTTGAAACATGCCCTCACAACTGCCCCTCTACTTCGGCCACCTAACTATGATAAGGGTTTCTTATTATACCTGGCTGCAGCAGAGTCAACCATCGGCATGGTCTTAGTTCAAGAAGTTGATTTGTTCTCAGAATATGTGATCTATTACCTGAGCTGAGGCCTATTCGGACCAGAACTCAATTATTCTCATATCGAAAAACTTGCGTTGGCAGCAGTCCATGCTGTTCAATGGTTCCGTCATTATGTTTTGTTTCTCAAGACCACCGTCATTACCATTGTGAATCTGTTTCAATACATGTTGACACAATGGGTAATAGGTGGAAAGATCAATAGATGGATAGTTTTCCTCCAGGAATTTGACTTAGATTTATTTTCAACGAAATCCAAAAAGTCACTGGTCTTCGCAGACCTTATTTTGAAACTTCCGGTTGAGTCAGGTGATGTTGTGCCTGAAGAGTCGCCTATTAGAGGAGATATGTTTCTGATCACATCTTCGGATCCCTGGTATAGAGATATACTTATCTATATCCATACTTTGAAGTGCCCCACCTTGACTTCTCATGATGAGCGTTGCCGTATACACCATCAGGCCAAGAATTATCTCATACTAGATGGTACATTGTATCGAAGAGGTGTAGACTGCATATTGCACCAATGTCTCACTCAAGAAGAAGCAGTTATCGTGCTTAACGATTGTCATACTGGATCATGTGGCAGTCATTTTTCTGGGTTGGAAACAACCAAAAATATTTTATGAGCAGGTTACTTCTGGCCGACACTAATCAAAGATTTTATCAAATCGGTCAAGAAGTGCCACCCGTGTTAGATTTTCTCTCGGAAGATGAGGGTACATCCCGATCCCATGTTTCCTATCATCATAATTGGTCCTTTCACCAAGTGGGGGATTGATTACACTACATGCAACCCTCCTTCAGCAAGGGGGCACCGTTTTATCATTGTAGCTGTAGACTACTTCACAAAGTGGGTTGAGGCTATGCCAACGTTTAAAGATGATGGAGAGACTGTGGCTCTCTTTTTATTCAACTAGATAATAGAAAGGTTCAGTGTCCTGAGAGAGATTGTGATTGACCATGGAAGTCACTTTCAGAACCAGATGATGATCGAGTTAACATCCAATCTTGGTTTGTGGTAA
>JASDQU010243628.1:1548-12028 GCA_032191745.1 Picea mariana
ATCGTGAAGCCAGAGTTTATAGAAGGAGAAGAGATTTGTTAGGGCATCATACATCTTCTTCGATGAGTCAAGATGGGAGATGTAGGGTATCAATTGGTATTTTATGGAATCCACTATGATACTCATGGCATTGATGTCAACATCTTTGAACTTCTCCATAGATGAAATGTTTTGTGGTTCCTTCTCTTCTCCTTCTATAAACTCTGGCTTCACGATATTTCCTTTCACAATATCCAACACTTTATTCTTAGCAAGAATGAGGTAAATCCTTGTCTTCCATGCTTTGAAGTTAGAGGCTCCATCTATATTTTTCTCAAATTTCATAGAGTTTGTCATGGCTTGCTTGACTTGGTCAAACCCTAGATTTGACCAGAAATCCAAACTTCACGTCTTGGCCTTATGAGTGTACCAAGAGATGCACTGGGCTAGGGCGCACTGATCTATCCAGATATTAGGTCAATATCGTCTCTTAAGGTGCCTCTACAAGAGGTTTAGGGTTTCTACAACTTCTTCTGCTAGTAACCCTAGTTGTAGTGCTTCTGGAAACTGATCCTGCTAGTAACCCTAGAGGCAGTTCTTCAATGAGCTCAATGTCTAGAGGCTATGTTTCCTTCCATTGTTTTAATATGAATGAAGGGGTGTGGGCCCATAACCTGTTAGAATATAGAAGATGGTGTGCTCATTTTACCATTGACGATACCTTCGTCACCCAACCATAGGCTGAAGCCTCCCTCCGAGCACCTTAACCTTGATTGAGAATTCCTCTGGAAGCAAACCCTAAGCTAGATAGACAAACAAAGAGTAGCACATCAATCCCCAAGTATAGTGCATCACAAAATGCTAATCAGATAGTCCAAACCCTAGCCAATAGATATTCAAGCCAAAACTAAAACTAGTTGTTGCTGCAGCTGCACCTGCAACCCTCCTTCAAACCTGTGCACCAGAATGCAACTGCAGTGCACACCAACTGGGAAACTGCAATTCTGAGATGCTACAAATGAGAACTGGCACCCTGTATTTATAGTAATCCTGCCAGTTTGCTAGGGCCAACTTCTCCTTCTGGGTATGTGTCTGTTCAGTATATTATTATTAATTCTGACCAACTTCTTCTCTTGAAGGCTAATAGCCTAATATAAATTATCTTCTTGAGCCGACAAGGCTTCTAGGGTTATTATCCAATTCATTAGGGTTTCTCTTGCTTCCCGGAGTCTTCTATTCTCGTCAGGTTCACACATGGTGGTAAATACCTCCCGCAACTACCATAATATTAACAGTGCATTTATGGATGAGGAAGCTTGAGTCAAATTATTCCCTTATGGAAAAGGATTGGTCAACACAATGAGATACTATTGTGCCAATAACATTTGGTTTTCCTATAGCTGAGGGAATTGGTTAGTCAAGTGGTTGTCCGTGCAAAGCTTACACATAAACTTCACCTTATTCTTTTCATTTTTTCCCTCACTGGCATTATTCGACGCCTTCTTATTCCCTTTACCCTTCATATTTTTATATTTCCTCTTTCCATTGGTTTTCTCATTACCCTTGGTATTTTTCAATTGCACATTGTGTACATGTGACGTTTGGGTTATGGGGGCAACCAAAATAGGAGTTTGGTTGGACACAATCTCTTGAATCGATAATTGTTGTAACTGATTAGTCGACTAATATGTCGACTTTCTCTATTCTGAGCCTACCATGCCATCAGCGTGAGGCCCATATTTATGTTTGATCATCTTGAAAGTCGACCATGGTTAATTGGGCAGGATCTTGTACAACATACTAGATTGAGAGTAAATTAACTCCAGTTGTTGGGCTCTCATGATAGCCTCTTCTTTGGAAAAAATCCCAAGACATAATGACGTCTTTGGATACAAAAGGCACCAAGGACTTTAGGAACCACTTGAGAAAAAATGTGGGAGGGACCTTAACTTTGATCAAACTATTTTGTCACTGCCATTCTCGAATGTGACCCGAGATATGGTCGGCTTTTGTTTGCTCGAAGTTGGCCAACAACTCAGTGTTGGCATCGTATATTATCAGTAACTGGAAATGGTTTAAGAAGACCATTTCCAAGTTTTTAAAATAAGTGTAATTCGATCTAGAGACCTTGATATATGATTTTGCAGCACCCCCTATAAGAGTGTGGTGAAACAAACACAACTGAATGAAATCATCCTTTAACGAGTTTGATGAGAACCATCAATGAAATGTCGTAACATGATCACCTAGATCCTTACCAGGATTTCCTTCAAACTTAGGGATGTCTAAGGGAAACTTAGTCGGCATGGGGGAGAAAATGTGAATCATGACATATCAGGTCATTCAAAAGTCTCGACAAGTCTAGAAAATGTAGAGTTTCCAAGAAAGGTAGTCTTGGTTGTGGAATATTCAAAAGAAAAGAGGGGCTTAGATTTTGGTTGGCACTAGGTTGCTAGGAAAAGTTTGGTTGTTGGGCAAGGTTTTGGTAGAAACCATGGTGGCCATGTCAAGTAAAAGGAGTTTTCGTTTGATTTTTCATCGTTAGTTGATTCTCGTAGTTTGATGGCATGCCTTTTGTAGGGATTAATCCCTGCACAATGTTCCAAGGACCTTTGTTGGGGATTCCCCCATCCGACCCTCCTAGAATATGTATTGAACAATGATTGGGGTTCCACTACATGTGGGAGGGGTTTCCCACAATTGACATCCCTTGCGAAGGAAACAATCCCTGCCAAGGATTTCCAAGACCTTGTGAGGAGTAAACTCACATCATCACTCCCTGCAAAGGAATGAAATCTTGCATAGGGTTTGGTTGATGAAAAATGATGTTTCCCCCTGCTGAGAAAGCAGATGATGAGAAATAATTATTTTCAAATGAACTGAACAAAGAAAAAGGAATAGATCCTACCAAATTCATGTAGTATTGAGGTCCATGAATCACCACACTAAACAAACTAGAGTTGGTGTTAGGCTTGATCGACTACTGGAAAATTCCTTCGAGTGAAGGGGAGGGAGGGGGGAATATGACCCCCACCATAAGGGATAGCTTTGAACGGGGAAGTGGAGCCCATGAAAGATCCTTGTAAGGGATAATTAGAGCTCCCTTCCCCCAAACCAATAGTATGTAGAGTAAGTAGGTTAGGATTGAACTAGAGTCAAAACCTGGCATCCCATATGAAAAGGGAGTGCTAGATACGTTCTGGATAGAAGGAACAGTGGTGAGAGTCGTTGAAGGGATTGTGCCATTTCCCGAAGTAGTGGGTGTCTGGACAATTGTAGTCCTAATGGGTGGAGGTTGTGGAGGAGGAACGACACCCCCCCCCACGACAACCAATATGGGAGTATGAGGACTCCCAAAAGAAGTAGCACTAGTTTCTTCCATCATCACTCATCTAACAAATTGGAATTCAAGTGAAGTCACCTCAAGTGGGATTATCTGAATAAGAACTGGTGTCGATAATTCATTGATCGAAGGGTTTGCAAGCCTGAAGCCTTCAGCTTCAAGGTAAGAAACAATGGAGTCCTCTGGTGTATGAAAGTATTCTCTAAGAGTTGTCTTGGGTATAGTTTCATGTGGCCTGGTCACTTCAAATGAACTCTCTTGATGTAGCCTATGCCTCAATAGTGGCGGAGGTGGTTCCAAAGTAACTGGTGGAAGGCCTTGAAGCCTATGCAAACAATGGAGTTGTTAATCTTCCACCATGTGAAATGATCAACTGACACTCTAAGTTTGAGCTAGCATGAAACACATAGAACAAACTAAAAAGTTCCTGACGAAAAATCAAGGAAACAATTGTTTGGAAGGAAGAAAATTTATGCCAATCAAAAATAGAGAAACTAGAATATAACACTCCCTATCATAGACTCTTATGTTTTTTTAAGATACCTTGAATTGTTTCCCCTCCACACCTATTTTGAGGCCCTACATCCTAAACTACTTGGTGAACCCTACAAACAAAGGTCTAATTTATTTTAAGTGTTAATTGTTGATTTTAATTGGCTTTATTTACTCAAAAGGGTACATACGTGCAACTTATAGTATTTACAAGAGATGAAAGAGAACAAATAAAAGCATTAAAGCATTTGTGCAAAAGCAAACTAGGTTCTACTATTTGAAAAATGGATTTTAAATATTTGCAAATGAAAAATTTTCAATGTAAAGTAGTCCAAGATCCCAAAATGAAAAAAGTTTCTTAGAATGCACTTTTCGTTTTACAATGTAGATGGAAACTGATAAAATTTCAAGGAAATATCAAAGAAGGAACTTTGGAAAATGGAACTATTTCTTTTGTATTAAACAACCTATGCTACTCCTACCAAAACAAATGCATAACTAGGTGTAATACTTCTAAAGGTAGAGACCATTTCTAGGCTCTGATAAAACGTTACCCACAAAATCAACTAGTTGATAGGAACCATTTTCTAAAACTTTCTTAACAATGAACGGTCCAAACCACACGGGTTTGAACCTTCCTGCCCCCAAGGGATCTTTATGTTGGTCATAGACCAGAACAAAATAAACTTTGGAGAAAATTTGAGTGTGAATGGACCGATCATATTGACACTTGACTCATTGTTTGTGATTTGCGTTGGCCAAGGCTACATCTTGACACTGCTTGAGGTATACTTCTTAAGGTAGATACCATTTCTAAGTGTAATACTTCTTAAGGTAGAGACAATTTCTAGGCTCTAATAAAGCGTTACCAACAAAATCAAATAGTTGATAGGAACCATTTTCTAAAACTTTCTTAACAATGAATAGTCTGAACCACATGGGTTTGAACTTGCCTTCCCCCAAGTAATCTTTATCTTGTTCATAGACCAAGACAAGATCACCTTCAGATAAAATTAGAGTGTGAACGGATTGATCATATTGAGACTTGATGCATTTATTGTGAGATTCATTGGCCAAGGCTACATCTCAACGCTGCTCGAGGTATAAAATAAGCTCTTCAAGTGGAGTAGTGCCAGGAAGTAGTTCCACTGGAAACTTAATAGAATGGATTTGGAATTATATGGGAAAGAGTACTTCCAGACCGTAAACGAGTTGGAAAGGAGAAAAATTGGTAGCCGTCTTGACTGAGGTTTGATAATACCAAAGTGTGGAGTACAACATCAAATGTCAATTTGAATTGGCCGAATTGATCATCCCTTGAAGAATAGTATTGAGATACCATTTTCCTGTGGGTAGTAAGGTGATGAATGTTCCCTCTTAAACCCTAGTTTTGATGTTAACTCATACATCATCTTGTTTTGGAAGTGATTGCCATGATCTATGAAAAACTCCTTCAGAATACCAAACCTAGGTACAATCTGGTTAAAAATGAAAAGTGCAGTTTTTTCCCCATTGTTACTTAAAGTTTTCATAGCTTCAACCCACTTAGTAAAGTAGTGTACTTTTACAATGATATAATGATGCCCCCTAGCTGAAACTGGGTGGCATGTAGTGAAATCAATCCACCACTTGATGAAGGGACCAACAATGATAACTGGGAATATGGGAGTTGGGTGTGTCTGCATATTCCGAGAGAAGATATGGCACGAGTGACACTTATTGAATGCCTCTACACAATATTTGATCAACAAGGGCCAAAAATATCCATCCTAAAGAATCTTTTGGGTTGTTTCCAACCCAGACAGGTGACCGCCACATGCTCCTATGTGATAGTCAATTAACACAAGTTCAACCTCTTCATGAGTGAGAAATCGACGGAGAATGCAATCCACTGCTCGAAAATCTAAAGTATTATAGAGGATAATATAGTTACATGCTTAATGGTGTATTCGCTGACTCTCATCGTGAGAAGCAGAAGATGGGAGCTTCAAAGTCTGAATATACACAATTATATCTCCATATCAAGGGTCTGAAGATGAAATAAGGAAAAGATCCCACTTAACTAGTGACTCTTTGGGTAAATTATTACCACTTTTGACCAGAAGTTTCGAGATTAGTTCAAGAAAGATCAAATACTTTTTAGACTTTGCCGAAAGAAAATCCAAGTCAAATTCTTGTAGGATGACTATCCATTGATTGATTTTCCGATCGATGACCCATCGTGTTAACACATATTGAAAAGGTTTCATGATAGCTATGACGATGGTCTTGTGAAGTAAGATGTAATGACAGAACCGTTGGACATCATGAACAACTTCCAAAGAAAGTTTCTCAACATGTGTGTAGTTGAGTTCCAGTCCTACCAAGCCTCGGATAAGATAGTATATAACATGTTCTTCGAGTGCGTCATCCTCTTGGACCAAGACCATGCCAATAGTATACTCAACAAAAGCCAAATACAACAAGAAAAAATTTCCATAATCTAGAGGAATCAACAGAGGGGAAGATGTCATAGCACATTTCAATGCTTTGAAAGAGCGTTAAGCCACTTCATCCCAACATAATGGGACCCCTTTTTTCAAGAGACACATAAACCCTTTAGTAATATTGACATAGTTGGCAACAAAATGATGAAGAAAGTTATCTTTACAATATAGACTTTGAAGCTGCAGGATTGTATGCGGGGGAGGAAATTGAACTATTGCCTCAACCATTAGAGGATCAACCATTATCCCTTTAGTTGACATGAAAAAACATAAGAAGTGTCCCAATGTCACGCAATAACTACACTTATTTGGATTCGGGCGAATCCGATAGTAGCGACACCTCTCAAAGATAAGTCATAAATGGGTGGGATTATTGGATATCTTATGAGAACATGATTCCATATCATCTAGATACCCCTCGAATATGTGTTTGAGGTCGTGGAAAGCAAATGACATGGTTCGCTATAAAGTGGCTCCAACATTCTTATGGACAAAAGGCATTTTTCTGTATGTGCATGTACCCCAAGGAAAAATAAATGTTGTTTTATGTTGGTCCTCGGGCTTGATTTGAATACAGTTGTACCTCGAAAACCCGTCCATAAAATAAAATACCTCAAAACCCCCATATTCATCGACAATCTGGTCAATGAATGGGGTTGGAAAATTAGCTTTCGGGCAAGCTTTGTTCATGTAATGAAACTTCATACACACGCGGATCATAACTTGATTTGTGTTGAGAAGAAAATGGTTTGACACACATTTTTTCATTGCAAAATATAGGAAACCAACCTTGATGAGTTTGTCTACCTCATCCTTGATCATTGTTGCCTAGCGAGGATTGATTGGGTAAATCTTCTTGAAGACAGACTTAACATCAGGGTAAGTTGTGATATCATGTTCAGTGATATGTGGATCAATGCCTGACATCTCCTCATAAGACTAGGCAAAGACATCGTGAAACTCTTTAAATAATTCAATGTATATTTGAATCTATTTGGGGGAAAAGTCTTCTCCAACGAAGACATTTTCCACGATGTCAAGGGTTCTAGAGATGTCGATAGGATTTTTTTAGCTATACTTTCCATGTTTCCCTCAACATATGATCCATGCATGGAAAGAGGGTTAACATGACAAGGGGCATTTCCATTCACATTCATAATGAACTCTCCTTCCTCTATTCTCTTCAGCTCAGGTAAGAAATAATATCTATGGAAAATATCATCCCAAGGCTAGTCTGACCCAGTCATTGCTTCCAAAATTGCCTCATTAGAGGGAAAGACTAAGTCCAAAGGATTGTAAGTGGCAAGAGAGTCTTGAGCCCAAATAGGATCGAGAATAATATCTGGCTCCTGTGGGGGAGCCGGATCAGGGTTGGTCAAGGCTTGCTAGACAATATTGTATGAAACCTCAACAATGGATAAGTGCATAGCCATTCCAGGGTGCCCTATCCCTTCCATGGAATCTGATGGGAAAGTTAAAATCCAGGGGTTGTTAAAGAAACTCGTTCTAAAAGACATGACTTGAAAATTCATAGACTTTGGTTGGTCGTGAATAGCCGAAATAAACTTGACATCATTAGCAGGAAACAAATAATCAAAAGTCCCCATTAAATATGGAAATAATCTGGCACCTAATTTGATGGTACATGGTTGCGGATTTTCAATCATCAAGACTGTGGATGCCCCTGATGAAGGGTTAGGACAGGAGAAGGATAATTGATCAATTTTTATGATTATGATTCGGCCTTCGTGAGGAAAAAATATGAATCAAAAAAGCATTGGATACAACCATTGTCATAGCATAGGTCCAACTTCGTCCTAACAAAATATTGTAGTCGAAAGGCACATCGACTACTTCTACTTCGACACACCAAATGTTTCCCTCCACCTACACAGAGAAGGAGGTAATTATGCCATGTGGTCTAAAATATAGACCTTCAAACGTAGTTAGAAAAATGGGCGACGAAGACAACTCAGGTTGGCCAATGACCTTTCAACCTATCAATGACATAATGTAAGTTGAGGCACCCTCATCAACCACCATGCAGAAAATATTCAGTGTCAGCGATTTTGTGGCATACACCATTACTATCTGAAAAGAGACTTGGTGAGGAAGACGAGATTTATAATCTATAGGATAAAAAATTATCATTCTTGAGTTATAAGTCTCAGTGGCTCCCAAGGCAGAAAAAAATAATTTCCTCTATGAGGGGAAACTTTGGAGGACTTCAAGAGAAGACATTGCATAAGGCGTTTTTGCTAGATCCTCCACAATGGAATACTTCTGATCATCCCTTGTGTTTAGGTTGTGAGAAGCCTTTTTGAACACACCCTTAGGGATGTGATTCATAGTTTCTCCCATAGTATTCTCAATTTGAAGAGGAGGCATTGGGTTGGGGTCTTCTTTTCCATTATCAGTATATTTTGGAATTATGTAATTACGAGCCCTCATCTGAAAATTAGCTTTGAACTTCATCATATAAATATTTGTGGCTCCATTGCTATCATTAGGTGTGAGGGATCTGTGATTTCCCCCAAGTACGTTCGTGGATGATGAAGCTTGAGTCAAAATTTTCCCTTGTGGAAAAGGGTTGGCTAACACAATGAGTTGTTGTTATTCCAATAAAGTTTGGGATTCCTCAAGCTGAGGGAATTTATTAGTTAAGTGGTTGTCCGTGAAAATCTTACACATAAACTTTACCTTCGTGTTTTCATTTTTTCCTTCACTGGAATTATTCGCATCCTTCTTATCCCCTTTACCTTTCTTATTTTTATATTTCCTATTTCCATCGGTTTGTTGGCTACCCTTGGGATTTGTCGATTGCACACTATGTACATATGATGTTTGGGTTACCGGGGCAGCTGAAATAGGAGTTTGGTTGGCCACAACCTATTGAATCAATAATTTTTGTAACTGATTAGTCAACTAAAATGTGTTCTTTCTTTGTGTTGGGCCTATTATACCATCGGCGTGAGGCCCAAATTTTGTTTGATCTTGTTGAAAGTTGACCATGGTTAGTCGGGCAGGATCTCGTACAACATACCAGATTGAGAGTAAATTAACTCCAGTTGTTGGGCTCTCATGATATCCTCTTCTTTGGAAAATAACCCCAGACATCACGATGTCTTTGGATACACAAGGCACCAAGGAATTTAGTAACCACTAAAGAAAAAATGCGAGAGGGACTCTAACTCTGATCTAAATTTTTTTTCGTCGCCATTCTCGAATGTGATTCGAGATATGGTCAGCTTTTGTTTGCTAAAAGTTGGCCAACAACTCAGTGTCAACATCATATCTTACCGGGAACTGGAAATGGTTTAAGAAGACCATCACCAGGTTGTTAAAGTAAGAGTACTTCGAGCTATGGAGCGCAATATACCATTTTGCGGCACCGCCTATAAGAGTGCATTGAAACAATTGAAGCTAAATGGAATAATCCTTTAATGTGTTTGATAAACACCATAAATGAAATGTCGTAACATGATCACCTAGATCCTTGCCAGTATTTCCTTCAAACTTAGAGATGTCTAAGGGAAACTTAGTCAACATGGGGGGCCAATGCATATCATGACATATGAGGTCATTCAAAAGTCTTGACAAGTCAATAAAATGCAAAGTTTCCAAGAAAGGTAGTCTCAGTTGTGGCATATTCAAATGAAAACAGGGGCCTAGATTTTGGCTGGCACCAAGTTGCGAAGAAAATTTTGGTTGTTGGGTAGGGTTTTGGTAGAAACCATGGTGACCTTGTCTAGTAAAAGGAGTTTTCATTTGATTTGGTAGAAACCATGGTGGCCCTGAAGCCTATGAAAACAACGGATTTGTTGATCTTCCACCTTGTGAAATGATCAACCGACAGTCTAGGAATATTATTCTTAGATACTCAAACCATTCCAGCCCCCCTTGTTCTCATTGTGATTGAAGATTGCATTACAATACCCTCCCAAAAGTCACGTATCCCCTAATACCAAACAATTTGTTAGGTTATTCATGACATTCTTGTTTTGATGAGGCACTTTTTAACTTCACACTTTCTTATTAATTGGAAACGTCTAAAAACTCTAGTTTCCACAAGATTGGCATGCTACCTACTTCTTGGTTATCTTTCTTTCTTTCCTTCAAAATTGGTCATTTACTTTTTGAAGTTTTGTCTTAAACATGTTTATTTCTTGTAATAATCCCA
>JASDQU010243628.1:37862-57287 GCA_032191745.1 Picea mariana
AAACATCAGTTGGAGGAGGTGCTACAAACATACAGAGGAGTTTTCAAGGAGCCTAAAGGGATATTTCCTAAGAGGGATGTGGAGCACAAAACACAGTTATTTCCAGACTCCCCATTGTTGAATATTGGGTTGTACATACAATCTATTCTAGAAGTGAATGAAATGAAGAATAATTTGCATCAGTTGTTGGAGGAGGGTGTGATTCGACCAAGTACCTCACCTTATGGGTCACCCATCATAATTGTTCGTAAGAAGGATGGGACTTGGAGAATGTGTATCGATTACAAGTAATTGAACAATATTACAATGAAGAATCGATACCCTCTACTAAGGATTGATGATCTATTGGACCAGCTTTAGCATGAAAAATAATTCACTAAGTTGGATTTTAAATTAGGATATCACTAGGTATGAGTAAAAAAAAAGATAACTGGAATATTGTCTTCAATACAAGGCAAGGTTTGTGTTGGAACACTTTTAAAATTTTAAGACTTAAGGTGCGTACAAGGTCCACCATTGATCTAATGACCCCTTCTTCCCTGAGTTTTTGGAGCCGCCTCATTGTTAAAAAGGTCAAGCCTCTAGAGACTGCTTTGGAGTTTCGATCTTCGAAGTTTCTCTCTTTGAGCATTTCACCATTCATCACACTCTAGATTCACGAAATCCGAACTCCCGAAATACTATAAACACTAAGAAGGGTTAATTAAAGATTAAATTCAATTACCTAATGATTAATCACTTCACGATTTTGAGTTTCAAAAATCTTATCTCAAGATACTATCAAAATCCTGAAGTCTGAAAACCCGAAAACACTTAACGATAAACACAACTAATTAATGGGTTAAATGTTATTATCTCGTGATTAATTTTTCGATAAATCATAGCTCATGTAAATTCAAATTTTATCCATCCAACCTCCCAATCGTGAACCACCAAACATTAATAGAATTAATAATGGATCTACGACAATGATTTCAAATAAGATCTCGGATCACTGCCTACATATTTTCATTAAGGAAAGTGAATAAATTGTTAGTAAAAGTATTCATGAAATCGATGCACTTAAGGTAAATAAAGATATCGGAGTTTGAATTATAATTTTCATTTCTCGTAGAACAACAATCTTTAGCAAAATAAGAATTTTACTCGTTTCCCTATAAGAGTTAGCACAATCCTGCACTTGTTACTATCATGGATCCATGGAAAATGGCTAAATCGGATGGTGAAAGCATGTGCCAGAACACAGATGTCCTCTCAGACACATCACCGAGAACTGTAGATACAGTGAAAACCTGGATGCAGATGTTTGATATCCTATAATATGAGTTGATTAACTATCAAAAAGAGTTGAGCTATGAGGTATCCAAACCTCAGGAGACAAATCTCAAATACATAGCTCAATCAGAGCTACATAAAATATCCACGAGGTCGAGACTCATGTCGTATAATGACATGATAGGTCGGGCCCTGGAGAACGTCAACATCTCAACCAGGAGCATCCACAATTCAAAACAAATTGTTGTTTGGTATTTTTGACCAAAACATATATAGGTGATGTACAAATTATCCTCGTCTTTCAAATAAATTTACAATGCCACTTTCTTAATATATTTCAATGAAGAAGAGTGCACGCAAGGTGGAAACAATTACTTTGAATTAATCAAGAGATGGTGGGCATGCCCTAAGAAGTTCATAGTGCACACCCATGGCATATATGCCATTGAATCATTAGACGCCCATATGATGTATGTAGCCATGATGCTATGTAGAATTTTTGGGAAATAAACCTCTGCTTACTTCCTGTTATCATGGGTACCAATCATGACGATGGTCTTGTGAAGTAAGATGTAATGACAAAACCATTGGAAAACATGAAAAACTTCCAAAGAAATTTTCTCAACATGTGTGTATTTGAGTTTTGGTCTTACCAATCATCGAATAATATAGTAGATAACATGTTCTTTGAGCATGTCATCCTCTTGGACAAAGACCATGCCAATAGTAGACTCTGCGACAACCAAATACAACAAGAAATCCTTTCCATAATCAATAGGACTCAACAGAGGGGAAGACATCATAGCACGTTTCAACACTTTGAAAGAGCACTAAGCCAATTCATCCCAATAGAATGGGACCCCTTTTTTCAAGAGGCACATAAACCCTTTAGTAATCTTGACATAGTTGGTAACAAAATGATGAATAAAGTTAGCTTTCCCCTATAGACTTTGAATATGGGAGATTGTATGCAGGGGAGGAAATTGAACTATTTCCTCAACCTTCAGAGGGTCGACCATGATCCCTTTAGTTTATATGATAAAACATAACAACTTCCCTAATGTGACGCAAAAAATACACTTATTTGGATTCAGGCGAATCTGATAGTAGTGACACCTCTCAAAGATAAGTCATAAATGGGCAGGATTATCGGATCTCTTATGAGAACATTATGGCAGATCATCTAGATACGCCTCAAATATGTGTTTGGGGTCATGGAAATCAAATGACATGGCTTGCTGAAAAGTGGCTCCAACATTCTTAAGGACAAGAGGCATTTTTCTGTACACGAATGTACCCCAAGGAAAAATAAATGTTGTTTTATGTTGGTCCTCAGGCTTGATTTGAATATGGTTGTACCCTGAAAATCGTCCATAAAATAAAATGCCTCACAACTCGCATATTTATCAACAATCTGGTCAATGAATTAGGTTGGAAAATTATCTTTCGGGCAAGATTTGTTCAAGTAACGAAAGTATAACCACATGTGGATCATACCTTGATTTTTGTTTATAGGAACAAGGTTCGATACCCATTCTGTCAATTGCATAGGATAGATGAAATCAGCCTTGATGAGTTTCTCTACCTCATCCTTGATCATGTCTGCCTTGCGAGGACTGATGGGGTGAAGCTTCTTTCAGACATGCTTAAGGTCGTGGTAAATTGTGATATCATGTTCAATGATATGTGGTTCAATTTCTGACATCTCCTCACAAGACCAAGAAAATTTGTCGTGAAAATATTTAAATAATTCAATGTAGATCTGAATATATTTAGAGGAACAATCTTCTCTAAAGAAGACATTTTCCATGATGCCAGGGGTTCTAGAGATGTCAGTAGGAATTTTTTCAGTTATACTTTCCATGTTTCCCTTGGCATTTATCTCGTGTGTGGCCATAGGGTTAATGCGACAAGGGACATCTCCATTCATGGTCGTAATGAACTCTATTGCCTCTATTATCTTCAGCTCAGGTAATAAATAAGATCTGTGGTGAAGATCATCCCAAGGCCTCTCTGGCCCAGTCATTGCTTCCAAAATCTCCTTGTCAGAGGAAAAGACTAAGTCCAAAGAATTGTAAGTGGAGAGAGAGTCTTGAGCCCAAATAGGCTCAAGAATGGGATCTAGCTCCTATGGAGGAGTCAGATCATGGTTGGACCAAGCTTGCTAGACAATAATTTACACAACCTCAGTAGAAAATAAGGGAATAGACATTCCAGGGTTCCCTATCCCTTTCAGTGAAGCCGATGGGAAAGGTAAAATCCATGGGTTGTTAAAGTAACTCGTTCTAAAATACATGACTTGAAAAATCGCATCCTTCAGCTGGTCAGGAATAGTTGAAATAAACTTGACATCATTAGCAATAAATGGATAATCAAAAGTCCCCATTTAATATGGAAACAATATGGCACCTAAGTTGACGTTACATGGTTGTGGGTTTTCAATCATCAAGACCGTGGGTGGATGCCCCTGATGAAGGGTTAGGATGAGAGAAGGATAATTGATCAATGGTTATGATTCTACCTTCGTGTGGAAAACATAAGACCTGAAAAAACATTGGATACAACTATTGTCATAGCTTAGGTCCAACTTCGGCCTAACGCAATATTTTAGTTGAAAGGCACATCGACTACTTCTACTTCGACGCACCGAATTTTTCCCTCCAACTACACGAGGAAGGAGAGAATTATGCCATGTGGTCTAAAATATCGACCGTCAAATGCAGTTAGAAACATGGGCGAGGAAGAAAACTTAGGTTGGCCAATGGCCTTCCAACATGCCAATGACATCATGCAAGTCAAGGCACCCTCATCAACCACCATGTGGAAAATATTCAGTTTTAGCGATTTTGTGGCATACACCACTAATATCTGAAAATAAACTTGGTGAGGAAGATGAGATTTATAATTTGTAGGATCAAAAATTTTCAATCCTAAGTTAGAAGTATTGGTCCCTCCCAAGGCATAAAATAATGCTTTCCTGTATGAGGCGCAACTCTGGAGGACTTCCAGAGTAGACATTGCACAAGGTGTTTTTTCTATATCCTCCACAACAAAGTACTTCTTAGCATCCCTTGAATTCAGAT
This sequence comes from Picea mariana, assembly GCA_032191745.1. NCBI lineage: Eukaryota > Viridiplantae > Streptophyta > Pinopsida > Pinales > Pinaceae > Picea > Picea mariana. Next base: position 42,221 of record JASDQU010243628.1, read on the forward strand.
TGTGAGAATCATTTTTGAATGCACCCTTAGGTATGTGAGTCATAGTTTCTCACATAGTCTTCTCAATTTGAAGAGGAGGCAGTGGGTTGGGGGCTTCTTTTACCTTCTCAATAGATTCTGGAATTCTGTAATTATGATCCCTTGTCTGCAGATTAGCTTTGACCTTCATCATATAAATGTTTATGGCTCTGTTGTTATCAATAGGCACAAGGGAACCCTGATTTCCCCTAGGCACGTTCATGGATGAGGAAGCTTGAGTCAACATTTTCCCTTGTGGAAAAGGGTTGGTTAACATAGTGGTTTGTTGTTGTGCCAATAACGTTTGGGCTTCCTCAAGATGAGGGAATTTGTGATTCAAGTGGTAGTCCATGCAAATATTACACGTAAACTTCACGTTCTTCTTTTCGTTTCTTCCCTCACTAGTATTATTTGCAGCCTTCTTATCCCATTTACCCTTCTTATTTTTTTATTTCCTCTTTCCATTGGGTTTTTGGCTACCCTTGAGATTTTTCGATTGTACACTATGTACATCTAACGTTTGGCTTACAGCGACAACTAAAATAGGAGTTTGGCTGGCCACAACCTCTTGAATAAATAACTGTTGTAACTAATTAGTCAACTGATATGTGGGATTTCTCTGTTATGAGCCTACCATGACATCGACGAGAGGCTCATATTTATGTTTGATATTCTCAAAATTCGACCATGGTTAATTGGGAAATATCTCGTACAAGATACCAGATTGAGAGTAAATTAACTCCAGTTGTTGGGATCTCATGATAGCATCTTCTTTGGAAATAATCCCCATACATCATGGCATCTTAAGTTACATAAGGAACCAAGGAATTTAGGAACCACTCGAGAAAAAATGTGGGAGGGACCTTAAATTTGATCAAACTCTTTCATCATCACCATTGTCGAATGTGATCTGAGATATGGTCAGCTTTTATTTGCTCAAAGTTGGCCAACAACTCGGTGTTGGCATCACACCTTACTGAACTGGAAATGGTTTAAGAAGACCATTTCCAGGTTGTTAAAGTAAGTGTACTTTGATCTATAGAGATCGATATACGATTTTGCAACACCCCCTATAAGAGTGCAGTGAAACAAATGCAACTAAACAAAATAATCCTTTAATGAGTTTGATGAGTACCATAAATGAAATGTCGTAACATGATCACCTAGATCCTCGCCAGGATTTCCTTGAAACTTAGGGATGTCTAATGGAAACTTAGTCGGCATGGGGGGGCAACATTGATCATGACATATCAGGTCGTTCAAAAGTCTCAACAAGTCTGGAAATTGCATAGTTTCCAATAAAGGTATTCTTGGTTGTGGTGAATTCAAATGAAAAGAGGGGCCTGTATTTTGTCTGGCACAAGGTTTCCAGGAAAAGTTTGTTTTTTGGGCAAGGTTTTGGTGGAAACCATGGTGGCCATGTCCAGTAAAAGGAGTTTTTGTTTGATTTTTCATTGTTGGTTGATGACATGCCTTGTGTAGATAATTCTCCCTACACAATGTTCCAAGGACCTTGGTTGAGGATTCCCCCATCCAACCCTCCTAGCATAGGTATTGAACCTTTCTTGGGGTTCCACTAATTGTGGGAGGGGTTTCCCCCGATCAGCATCCCTTACAAAGGAAATGAGCCTTTCCAGAGATTTCCAATACCTTGTGAAAATTAAACTCCCGTCATCGCTCCTTGTGAAGGAATGAAACCTTGCATAAGGTTTGGTTGACCAAAAATGGTCTTTCCCCATGCCGAGAAAGAAGACGATGAGAAAGAGTTATTTCCAAGTGCATCGAACAAATAAAAAGTAATAGATCCTACCAAAGTCATGTAGTACTAAGGTCCATGAATCCCCCCACTAAAAAAACTAGAGTTGGTGTTAGGCTCGATCAACTGCTGGAAAGTTCCTCCGAGAGAAGGGGACGGAGGGGGGATATGACCCCCACCATAAGGGATAGCTTTGAATGGGTAAGTGGTTCCCATGACAGATCCTTCTAAGGGATCATTATATCTCCCTGACCCCAAACCAATAATTTGTAAAGTAGAGTAGGTTAGGACCGAACTAGAGTCAAAACCCGACATCCCATATAAAAAGGGAGCGCCATATACATTCTGAATAGAGGGAAAAATGGTGAGATTCATTGAATGGATTGTGCCATTTCCTGAAATAGTGGGTGTATGGACAAGCGTAGTCCTGATAGGTGTAAGTGGGGGAGGAGGCATGACACCTACCCCCATAGCAACGAATATGGGAGTATGAGGACTCCCACAAGAAGTAGCACTAGTTTCTTCCATCGTCGCTCATCTAACAAATTGATTTTCATGTGAAGTCACCTTAGGTGGTACTATCTGAATAATAAGTGGTGTCAATAATTCAATGATCGACGGGTTTGCAAGCCTGAAGCCTTCAAGTTGAAGGTAAGAAACTGTGGAGTCTTTCAGTGTAGGAAAGTATTCTTTAGGAGCTGGCTCGGTTACAGTTTCCTGTGCCTGGTCACTTCAAATGAACTCTCTTGATGTAGCATGTGCCTCAGCAGTGGCAGAGGTGGCTCCAAAGTAACTTGTGGAAATCCTTGAATCCTATGCAAATGATGGAGTTGTTGATCTTCCACTTTGTGAAATGATCATCCGACACTCTAAGTTTGAGATAGCATGAAACACATAGCACAAAATAAAAAGTTCTTAACGGGAAATCAAGCAAAAAAATGACTGGAAGGAAGAACAGTTACGCCAATCGACACTAGAGAAACTATACTCTGACACTCCCTAGCATAAACTCTTATGTTTTTTTAAGAAACCTTGAAGAGCTTCCTCTCCACACCTATTTCAAGGCCCTAGAGCCTAGACTACTTAGTGAACCCTACAAAAAAAATTCTAGTTTATTTTAACTATTAATCGTTGATTTTAATTGGCTTGATTTACTCAAAAGGGTACGAACGTGCAACTTATGGTATATATAAGAGATGAAAGAGAAAAATTAAAAACATTAGATCATTTTTGCAAAACCAAACTAGGTTCTACTATTTGAAAAATGGCATTTAAATATTTTCAAATGCAAACTTTTCAAAAAGTAGTCCAAGATCCTAAAATGCAAAAAGTTTCGTAGAATGCACTTTTCGTTTTACAATTTAGATACAAACTAATTAAAATTCAAGGAAATATCAAAGAAGGAACTTTGGAAAATAGAACTATTTTCTTTTATATTAAACAACCTATGTTACACCTATCAAACAAAATGCATAACTAGGCATAATAATTCTAAAGGTAGAGACCATTTCTAGGCTCTGATAAAACGTTACCAACGAAATCAACTAGTTGATAGGCACCATTTTATAAAACTTTATTAACAATGGTCTGAGCCACATGGGTTTGAACCTGACTACCCCCAAGGGATCTTTATCTTCGTCATAGACCAGGACAAAATCGCCTTCGAAGAAAATTCGAGTTTGAACGAACTGATCATATTGACACTTGACGCATTTTTTGTGATCCTTGTTGGCCAAGGCTACATCTCGACGCTCCTAAAGGTATACTTCTTAAGGTAGAGACCATTTATAAGTGTAATACTTCTTAAGGTAGATACAATTTCTAGGCTCTGATAAAGAGTTACCCATGAAATCAACTAGATGATAGGCACCATTTTATAAAACTTTCTTAACAATGACTGGTCTGAACCACATGGGTTTGAACCTTCGTGCCCCCAAGGGATATTTATCTTGGTCATAGACCAGGACAATATTTCCTTCGTAGAATATTCAAGTGTGAATGGACTGATAATATTGGCACTTGATGCATTGTTTGTGAGCCTTGTTGGCCATGGGTACATGTCGACACTGCTCAAGGTATAAAACACGCTCTTTAAGTGGAGTAGTCTGAGGAAATAGTTCCACTGCCAAATTGAGAGAAGGGATTTGAAATTCTATGGGAAAGGCTACTTCCAATCTGTAAACGTGTTGGAAAGGAGAAAAATCGGTACCAGTCTTGACTGAGGTTTGATAATCCCAAAGTATCGAGTACAACATCAAATGTCAATTTGACTTGGGCAAATTGATCCTCCCTTGAAGAATAGTATTGAGATACTTATTAATAACCTCCACTTGAACATTTTCCTGTGGGTATTAAGGTGATGAATGTTCTTTCTTAAACCCTAGTTTTGATGTTAACTCAGACATCATCTTGTTCTGGAATTGACTGCCATGATCTATGACAATCTCCTTCGAAATATCGAACCTAGCTACAATCTGGTTAAAAATGAAAAGTGTAGTTGTTTTCCCATCATTAATTAAAGTTGTCATAGCTTTGAACCACTTAGTAAATTAGTCTACTTCTACGATGATATAACGATGCCCCCTTGCCGAAACTGTGTGGCATGTAGTGAAATCAATCTCCCACTTAGTGAAGAGACCAACAACAATAACTGCGAATATGGGATTTGGGTGTGTCTGCATATTCCAAGAGAAGATATGGCATGGGTGACACTTATTGAACGCCTCTACACAATATTTTGATCAACAAGGGATAAAATTATCTAGCATGAAGAATATTTTGGGTTGTTTCCAACCCAGACAGGTGACCACCACATGCTCCTATGTGACATTCATTTAACACAAGTTCTTCCTCTTTGTGAGTGAGACATCGACAGAGAATGCAGCCCACTCCTCGATGATCTAAAGTATTATCAAGGATAATATAGCTCCACGCTTGATGGCATATTCGTTGACGCTCATCGCGAGAATCAGAAGATGGGAACTTCAAAGTATGAAGACACATAAGTATATTTCCATATGAAGGGTATGAAGATGAAATAAGGAAAATATCCCCATTATTTAGTGAGTCTTCTGGTAAATTATTACCACTTTCGACTGTAAGTTACGAGATTAGTTCAGGAAAGATCAAGTACTTTTTAGACTTTGTCGAAACAAATTCCAAGTCAAATTATTGCAAGATGACTATCCATTGGTTGATGTTCCCGTCGATGACCCATTGTGTTAACAAATATTGAAAAGGGTTCATGACAACTATGCCTATGGTCTTACGAAGCAAGATGTAATGATAGAATCGTTGGACAACATGAACAACTGCCAAAGAAAGTTTCTCAACATGTGTGTAGTTGAGTTCCGGTCCTACCAAGCCTTGGATAAGATAGTAGATAACATGTTCTTCAAGTGTGTCATCCTCTTATACCAAGCCCATTCCAATAGTAGACTCAACGACAACCAAATACAACAAGAAATAATTTCCATAATCTAGAGGAATCAATAGAGGGGAAGACATCATATCACTTTTCAATGCTTTGAAAGAGCGCTAAGACACTTCATCCCAACATAACGGGACCCCTTTTTTCAAGATATGCATAAACCCTTTAGTAATATTGACATAGTTGAAAACAAAATGATGAAGAAAGTTATCATTCCCCTATAGACTTTGAAGCTAGGGGATTGTAAGCAGGGGAGGAAATTGAACTATTGCCTCAACCTTCCTAGGATCGACCATGATCCCTTTAGTTGACATGATAAAACCTAACAAGTGTCCCAATGTCACACGAAAACTACACTTATTTGGATTCAGGTGAATCTGATAGTAGCGACACCTCTCAAAGATAAGTCATAAATGGTTAGGATTATCATATCTCTTATGAGAAAATGATGCAATATCATCTAGATACGCCTCAACTATGTGTTTGAGGTCGTGGAAAGAAAATGACACGGCCCACTGTAAAGTGGCTCCAACATTCTTAAGGATAAAAAGCATTTTTTTGTAAGCAAATGTACCCCAAGGAAAATAAATGGTGTTTTATGTTGATCCTCGGGCTTGATATGAATATGGTTGTACCACAAAAAATCATCCATAAAATAAAATTCCTCACAACCTGAACATTCATCAAAAATATGGTCAATGAATGGGGTTGGAAAATTATCTTTCGGGCAAGATTTGTTTAGGTAACAAAAGTCCATATACACGTGGATTGTACCTTTCTTTTTGTTGACAGGAACATGGTTTGAAACACATTTTTTCAATTTCACAAGATAGATGAAACCAACCTTGATGAGTTTCTCTACCTCATCCTTGATCGTCGCCGCCTTGTGAGGATTGATTGGGTGAAGATTATGGCAGACAAAATTAACATTGAGGTAAGTTGTGATATTGTGTTAAACAATATGTGGGTCAATTCCTAACATATCCTCATCAGAACAGGAAAAGACGTCATGAAACTCTTTAAATAATTCAATGTAGATCCAAATCTCTTCGAGGGAACAATATTCTCTGACGAAGACATTTTCCATGATGTCAGGGGTTCAAGAGACATCCATAGGAATTTTTTCATCTATACTTTCCATGTTTCCATTGACATGTATTATGTGTGTGGCTAGAGGGTTAACAAGACAAGGGGCATCTCCATTCATAGTTGTAATGAACTCACCTGTCTCTATTCTCTTCAACTCAGGTAAGAAATAAGATCCGTGGTGAAGATTGTCCCAAGGCATGTCTGGCCCAGTCATTTCTTCCAAAATTTCCTCATTAGAGGGAAAGATTAAGTCCAAATGATCATAAATGGCGAGAGAGTCTTGAGCCCAAATAAGCTTGAGAATAAGATCTACCTCATGTGGGGGAGCCAGATTAGAGTTGGTCGAGGCTTGCTAGACAATATTGTATGTGACCTCAGCAATGAATAAGGGCATAGCCATTCCAGGGTTCCATATCCCTTCCATCGAAGCCGATGGGAAAGGTAAAATCCACAGGCTGTTAAAGTAACTCGTTCTAAAAGATGTGACTTGAAAAATCGCAGCCTTCAGCTATTCTGGAATAATTGAAATAAAATTGACATCATTAGCAGGTAGCGGATAACCAAAAGTCCCCATTAAATATGGAAACAATCCGACACCTAAGTTGACGGTACATGGTTGCAGATTTTCAATCATTAGAACCGTGGATGCCCCTAATGAAGGGTTAGGATGGGAGAAGTATAATTGATCAACGGTTATGATCCATCCTTCATGAGGAAAGCATAAGACCCAAAAAATGTTGGACACAACTGTTGTCATAGCGTAGGTCTAACTTTGGCCTAACACAAGATTGTATTCGAAAGGCACATAGACTACTTATACTTCAATGCACACAATATTTCCCTCCAACTTTATGGGGAAGGAGGGAATTATTCCATGTGGTATAAAATATCATTTTTCAAATGCAGTTAGCAACATGGGAGATGAAGAAAACTCAGGTTGGCCAAGGGCCTTCCAACATGCCAACGACATCATGTAAGTCGAGGCACACTCATCAACCACTGTACAAAAATTATTTCGTGTCAAAAATTTTGTGGCATTCACCACTACTATCTGAAAATCAGTGTGGTGAGGAACATGAGGTTTATAATCTGTAGATAAAAAATAATCATTCTTGATTTAGTAGTCTCAGTCTCTCCCAAGGAAGGAAACAATGCTTTCCTCTGTGAGGAGAAACTATGGAGGGATTCCAGAGAAAACATTGCACAAGGCATTTGTGTCAGATCCTCCACAATAGAGTACTTCTGAGCATCCCTTGTGTTCGGGTTGTGAGAGAATTTTTTAACAAACCCTTAGGGATGCGAGTCATAGTTTCTCCCATAGTCTTCTCAATTTGAAGAGGAGGCAGTGGGTTGGGGGATTCTTTTCCCTTCTCATTAGATTCTGGAATTCTATAATTACAAGCCCTCATCTATAGATTAGATTCAACCTTCATCATATAAATGTGTTTGGCTCCATTTTTATCATTAGGAGTGAGGGATCCCTAATTTCCCCTAGGTGCATTCATGTATAAGGAATATTGAGTCAAATTTTTACCTTGTGGAAAAGGGTTGGTTAACACAACGGGCTCCTGTTGTGCCAATAATGTTTGGGTTTACTCAAGTCGAGATAATTGGTGAGTGAAGTGGTCATCCTTGCAAAGCTTACATGGAAACTTCACCTTCCTATTTTCATTTTTTCTCTCGCCAACATTATTCGTGGCCTTCTTATCCCCTTTACCCTTCTTATTTTTATTCTTATTCTTATATTTCCCCTTTACCCTTGGGATTTTTAGATTGCACACTGTGTACATATGACATTTGGGTTACACAGACAACCGAAATAGGAGTTTGGCTGGCCACAGCCTATTGAATCGATAATTATTGTAAGTGATTAGTCAACTGATATATGGTCTTGCTCTATGTTGGGCCTACTATGCCATCGACATGAGGCCCATATTTCTATTTGATCTTGTCCAAAGTCAACTATGGTTAGTTGGGTAGGATCTCGTACAACATACAAGATTGAGAGTAAATTAACTCCAGTTGTTGGGCTCTCATGATATCCTCTTCTTTGGAAAAAAACCTTAAACATCATGATGTCTTTGGATACAAAAGGCATCAAGGAATTTAGGAACCACTTGAGAAAAAATGTGAGAAGGAATTTAACTTTGATCAAACGTTTTTATCGTCACCATTCTCGAATGTGATCCAAGATATGGTCGGCTTTTCTTTGCTCAAAGTTGGTCAACAACTCGGTGTCGGCATCGTATAGATCTACTGACAAAGAATTTATTAGAAACTTAATGGAATTTATTACCTGGTGATTCACAATCTTTATTGAAATCATTAACCTTAATCAATCATAAATGTCATTAATACTTCGACAGTTCATCGTTAGGAAGATTTAGATGTGACAGGATGGAAATGTCTCAAAGTCTGAATTGGCGGAGTAATTAATGAATACTTAATCATGATTAACCTAAGTTATTAAATTTTTAATTAACTCCTTAAAACAATTTTTACTTTTTTAAATATTCATTAATTCGGTGATTTGATACTTAGGCAGTTCGTGAACTCAATCTTTGTTAAAACTCCTGAAGGGAAATATTCTAGAGTGACGTGGCAGAGATGATATCATTCTTGATGACGTTTCAAGAAAAGAGAGGTGACACATGTCACTTGAAAATGTATGAATCATTTGACGGAAGTATTAAAAATAAATTCCACGTGTCAGTCCAATAAAATATTTTTAAAAGATGCTTATCTTACGACTCATCTATAAGTCCTTTAGGAATGATTGCGAGGAACTATCTTCGAGATTTCGGGATTTTTACTATTTATATTTCTTGGCACACCCGAAGCGAGAAGCTCTAAAGAGATCGTTAAAGATTTTCTTTTAAAACTTGGGCAACTTATACACTTCATAGATCATTAGAATCGTTCGATCAACTTAGAATAATTCATCGACGAATGATATTGTAAGTGCCTTATCAAAAACCATTGGATTTATTTTAAATTGAAAGGAAACTCTCTATTTTTTTTTCTTTTTTGGGTAAAATTTTTATTTCTAAGTGGCAAATATTTGGAAGAAATTGATATATTTAGATCATAATTAGTTATTTAGAAATCATTCAGGAAGGCCATTTCTAGAAAATATTTAGACAACCTTCAAGTTGGGGCCAAATAATATATGCTTATAAAGGAAACAACTTGTGTATGGGTTCTTTTTGGATTTGGGATGTACTAATATCGGTGTACATGAATCTTGATTCTTAGTGCAATATATCATGCATTTTCAAAAATTAAAATTAAAATTTCTGGTTAGAGTAAAAATCTTGGATCCTTTTCTTGGATGCCCTTTTGTCCACCATTAATTAATGATTTCATTGATATTTTGATGTGATATCCACATATTTTCAAAATTAAGGAGGTCTCTTGTTGGAGGGGGTTCCTCCTTTCTCTTTAGGTTGATTGGCCGATGATTTGAAATCATCCCTTTCAAAATATTTGATTTGAGGTGACTTCTTTCAACTAGCCAAGTATAAATACTTGAACATTTGTTAAACAATTTTTCTACTAGTTCCATCCTTTTTATTTTGTTATACAAAGTGAAAGGACTAAGTTTGGGGAGGATATCCATCATATTATTCTTAACAAAGTCTAGGAATATTATTCTTAGATACTCAAACCATTCCATCCCCCCTTGTGATTGAATATTGCAATACAATCCCCTCCCAAAAGTCACGTATTCCCTAATGCAAAATAATGTGTTAGGTTATTCATGACATTCTTGTTTTGATGAGGCACTTTTCAACTCTAGACATTCTTATTAATTGGAAACATTTAAAAACTCTAGTTTCCACAAGATTGACATGCTACCTACTTCTTGGTTATCTTTCTTTTTTCCCTCCAAAATTGGTCCTTTACTTTTTGAAGTTTTGTCTTAAACATGTTTGTTTCTTGTAATAATCCCAAATCTAGATCTTCCTTTAAAATTTCATTTTGAGTGCTTTGAATTTCATATTGATCGTATTCCCCTCATATCGAGTAAAGCACTTTCATTTACATGGTTTGGGCGTTTTTGAAAGATCTATTTTTCTATCCAATTGATTCTAGTAGCTAGAGTCTTCTTCTTTCTACCTTGTTGATAATCTATGTCTTATTACTGTCTTCTTGATTTCCTTAATTTGATCATATTAATGATCAGATTCATTATTGTTTCTATGCATAAAAGGTTCATGTTGAAAGTATAGAACCTATTTCTATGAACATTTGAAAACCTCTAAGTTGATTGGATCATCATATTGGAGGAATCATCTTGCAGGGCCATTTTAAGACATCAAATGACATTTTGGGGGGTTAAAAATTTCCGAGAGAAGGTAATACCCCATAGTTTTATTCTACAAATTGATACCTTTCTAATGGCGCAAAAATCATGTCAAATGGAGCTCGTGTGAAAAAGGTATACCTCCTACAAGTTGACCTATCGTGTTGACCACCATGGTACGAGAGGATGCTACATCATTCCACGTTACTCATGCATATGGGGCTATCCACATATGTAATTTCAAGAATATTATATAATATCAAAACAAATATCACAAATGAGGGTTGAGGAAGTCAAAAACCTACCCTTAGATGGATATCGAGGTATGTTAAATACTAGGCCACTAGGAGGAGAAACAGTTCCATTATTTTGCATTGTATCTTGCTCCATAGCTGAGAAAAACATTTGAGAGTGGTATTTTATGAGAATAATAGAGAAGCAACGATTTTTTAGTAACCATATAGGCCACAGTTCAAAGAAAAATCCACAGAGACTACCTCTTTCTTTGTACTTGCATCATTTCTATACCAGGGAAAAGAGAGCAGAGAAACTTCACCTTCTAGTTAAGCTTTGTCTCGTATTGGGTTTCCCGGGTCATATATTGTGTTTACATGTGGATGGTGTGATTTTATTTTACTTTTCTCTATTTTTCACACTTTATCTATTTCATGGATAAGTAGAAAATCAGTGACTAAATATTATGGAGATCTAAAGGAAAAATAACCTTAATAGTAAATATTTCAGTATTTTATTATATTTGTTGTGGAAAAATGTCACATTGGAATATCCATGGTATTTTACAGATCATATTGGTATCAAAGAAGTTTTTTTATTTTGGGGTGTTTTTTGGAAGTTGCATGATCTAGGAATCTTCATAAAGAAAAATCGTAGAAAACCTAGCCATGGCAGACGAGTCTGTTCATAACAACCCTAAATATCCATCAAAACATAGATTTCAAAGGTTGGAAGCGCAAATTTCTGACATCAATCAAAATATAAACCTTCTCATGGAGGATCTAGCAAGTAATCTCGCATTGTTCGAAGATGATGGAGGATTTATCTCAGAGAATAGATCGAAGGGGAAATCAGTAGATTAGGAATACTCAGGAAAGGAGTGGTAGAAAGAATCCAATAAAGAGAATTTGAGTTCTAGTGTTGTGAACTCTTCACAGTCCCTATTCAGGATGTAAATGAAAATGGACATAAAGCCATACCAAGGTGATATCAATGCATTAAAACTAAATCATTGGTTGCAAAAACCAGAAGTTTATTTTAGCATTCACATATAGATTAAGAGAAGAATATTTCATTTTCTATATTGAAGTTAGATGGCCATGCTTTAACCTGGTGGGAAATCCATACATAAACTCTTAGTATAGAGGGTGATCTGCCAGTAACTAGGTGGGAGGACTTCAAAACCCTCATTAATTCCCAATTCTACCCTATCATGTATGTACATGACCAATGGATATAGTTGTACTACTTCATGTAGAGATAGGGGAAGAGTGTACAAGTGTACACCACTAAGTTCACAAACATGACCAGTATGTTAGGCATCTCTCCCAAGAACCCATATGTACTCCTCAAGCATCTAGGGGGTCTACATATTTATCTATGAAAGAAAATGATTATCTTAATAACAAGGAAAGTGGATGAGGTATGTGTACAAACACATTACTTGGAAAACGTAGGCCAAAAGAAGGGGCAACCAAGTGGTTTGAAGAAGAACGAACATCAAGAATATTCCAATAAGGGGAAGAAGAAGTGGAAAGGGGAAAATATAAGAAGATAATAGCCACTGCACATCAATGAAAATATCCCAGCAACCATTGTAATCATTTCCACATTGATGGCCACACTGAGAAAAAATGTTGGAAACTACTTCCAGAGATGAACCTGAAGAACCACAAGAAGGATAGAAACAAAAAGAGTATTTTAGCCACATATTCAAGCAATAGCGTTAAAAGTAGCTCAGATGTGGATGAAAATATTTTCTACACACTTTTGTAGAAGGATGTGAATCTGGGTAGCCTTCATCACCAGGAAGAGAAGGAGATGACCAAGCTCTTCCACATCAGGATTCAGGTCAATAAGATTAAGATAGAAGCTCTGTTCGACTCTAGTTCACAAGATAATGTCATAGCACTTGGTATGGTCAACAAGTTTGGATTGGAGGTTTATAATAATCCCATCCCCTATCCACTGGGTTGGGTAAACAAGGATGTATTGATAAAGGTAAAGAAATAATGTAGCATTAAATTTGCAATAATTGTCGATTTTATAGATGAAGTAGAATTGGATGTATGTATAGTAGTGTTTGGGATCCCCTACATGTATATGAGGGATTATATATTCATGTAGAGAGATAAACAATACTGCCTCATCAAAGATGATAAATCCTTCATCAACAATGTGTACAAAGGAAAGTCAAATATCTCACTGGAAAGTGCCAACCAAGCCAAGAAGTTGATTAGTTCTAGTAAGAAATATATTTTTCTTTTACTAAGAGAAAATCAGTCTGATGATGAGTCCATGAGAGTGAAGGAATCACTAGAGGTGTGTACTAATGAGTATAAACATTAGTTGGAGGAGGTGCTACAAACATACAGAGGAGTGTTCAAGGAGCCTAAAGGGATATTTCCTAAGAGGGATGTGGAGCACAAAACACAGTTATTTCCAGAATCTCCATTGTTGAATATTGGGTTGTATAGACAATCTATTCTAGAAGTGAATGAAGTGAAGAAGAATTTGCATCAGTTGTTGGAGGAGGGTGTGATTTGACCAAGTACATCACCTTATGGGTCACCCATCATAAGTTTTCCTAAGAAGGATGGGACTTGGAGAATGTGTATCATTTACAAGTAATTGAACAATATTACGATGAAGAATCAATACCCTCTGCTAAGGATCAGTGATCTATTGGACCAACTGTAGCATGCCAAATACTTCACTAAGTTGGATTTTAAATCAGGATATCACTAGGTACGAGTAAAAAAATAGATAACTAGAATATTGGCTTCAATACAAGGCAAGGTTTGTGTTGGAACACTTCTAAAATTTTAAGACTTAAGGCATGTATAAGGTGCACCGTTGATTAAGTTTCCTTGTCAATCAAATGACCCCTTTTTCCTTGAGTTTTTGGAGCCACATGATTGTTAAAAAGATCAATCCTCTAGAGACTACTTCAGAGTTTTGGGCTTCAAAGTTTCACACTTTGATCATTTCACCATTCATCACACTCTAGATTCACGAAATCTGAACTCCCGAAATATCATAAACACTAAGCAGGGTTAATTAAAGATTAAATTCAATTATCTAATGATTAATCACTTCGCAATTTTGATTTTCGAAAATCTTATCTTGAGCTACTATCAAAATCCTGAAGTCTGAAAAACCGAAAACACTTAACGATAAATACAACTAATTAATAGGTTAAATGTTATTATCTCATGATTAATTTTTTGGTAAATCATAGCTCGGGTAAATTCAAATTTTATCCATCCAGCCTCCCGATCGCAAACCACCAAATATTAATGGAATTAATAACAGAGCTATGCCAATAATTTCAAATAAGATCGTGGATCATCGCCTAGACCTTTTCATTAAGGAAAGTGAATAAATTGTCAGTAAAAGTATTCATAAAACTGATGCACATAAGGTGAATAACGATATTGGAGTTTGAATTGTAATTTTCATTTATTGTAGAACAACAAGCTTTAGCAGACTAATAAATTTACTCGTTTCCTTGTAACAGGTAGCATAGTCATGAACTTGTTTCTATCATGGCTCCACGGAAAATGGCTAAAGTGGCTAGTGAAATCATGAGCCAGAACACAGATGTCCTCTCAGACACATCGCCGAGAGATGTAGATACAATGAAAACTTGGACGTAGGTGTTTGATATATTGTAATACAAGCCGATTAACTGCCCAAAAGAGTTGAGGTATGAGGTGACCGAAACTCAGGCGATGAAGCTCAAATACATAGCTCAATAAGAGCTGCATAAAATAGCCACGCGGTCGAGACTCATGTCGTATAATGACATCATAGGCTGGGCCCTAGAGAACATCGACATCCTAACCAGGATCATCCACAATTCATAGAACGTTGTTGTTGGGTCTTTTCGACTGGAACATAAACATGTGATGTACAAATTATCTCTGTATTTCAAATACAGTTACAATGTCTCTTTCTTAAATGATTCCAATGAAGAAGAGTGCACGCAAGGTGGAAAGAATTAACTTGAATTAATCAAGATTTGGTGGGCATGCCCTGAGAAGTTCAGAGTAGACACCCAAGGCATATATGCCACTGCATCATTAGATTCCTATATGATGTATGTATCCATGATGCTATGTAGACTTTTCAGGAAAGAAACCTCTTCTCACTTCCTGTTATCATGGGTACCAATCATGACGATGGTCTTGCGAAGTAAGATGTAATGACAAAACCATTGGACAACATGAAC